>PVKP010002130.1:0-129398 GCA_004027715.1 Plecturocebus donacophilus | reverse complement strand
AAAAAAGAAAAGAAAAAAAAAAAAGAGGCCATATGGAGGAGTCAGAAGGTAAAGACTGGGTACAGCTTAAATGGCAAGTGTTCAGAAGCAGGAAAACAAAGCACAAAGCATTTTTACTACACTGGAAATGATTCTATAAGAGAACAGAAGCGAGGCTAAAGTGGTAGGCTGGACCAAAGTGTAATGAGCTTTTAATTCTAGACAAGCGTTGTCAGCAACAGGGATCTAGGTTTCTGACAACCTGCAGTGGGGCAAGGTGAAACTGTTCTAAAACTACGCACCTGCTGGCATATAAGGGTTGGATTGAAAGATGAAAAAACAGAAGCAGAAGAACAACAAGGGGCTACTGCACAAGACCAAACACACAGTTAACGTTGCTGAATAGAGAGCAGAGACGCAGGAAGGCTGACAAAAAGCTAGACACCAGAAACACAGTAGGAAGAACCAGCAAGGTTCTTATTTCCTGGGGACAGAAGGGATGTGGTAGGAGATAGGGAAGGAAAGGACAGAAAACACAAAACAAAACAAAAATGATCACAAAACTCATCTCTAGAAGAACACACCTACCCTAAAAAAATAAGCAGAGAAGAGAAACAGAGGGGAGAAAAAAAATTCACACACGTGGATCCCAAGGCCATGGGCCAGGAAAGCCATCTATATTATGGCTGTTGAATATAGTGGGTTTGAATACACTTTTCCTGTAAAATCTATAAAAACAAAAAGTAACCTGCTCACCTTATTAAATGTGTCACAACATTTTGGAATTAAAAAATCCTATGTCAATAACTGAACATGCTGGGATTAACTGCAATCAGACTCATAAGTATAAATTGATTAGCTAAAAACATTAATCAGAAATACAGCATGTTCTTAATATTAAGTCTTGAGTTATATAAACCTCCATGGATCCACATCACAAGAATGTTTCCAGCCTAAAGGAACTGCTCTTTAAAAGAAGGTTATCACCTTTGGGTGTCCGCCTGATGATTGCCTGATTTTCTATGGACTTCAATAATGGTCCTCACACCCACTCTTGCAGAAGACTCCAGTGGAAAATCTTTTCAAGTTTAAATAGTTTTTTGGACTCTCTTGAGTAAACGTATGTGTTTAATCTTGCCTCTGTGGGAACATGAGTGTATGTTCTATGCTGATGTCATATTTATGTGAAAAAGGAGAGGGCCTTTGCATGTTTTCCATGATACGGATTCTGTGCTCACCCTTGTGGCTACTGGAAGGGAGGGCCTCTCTTATAAAGACCTCTAGACAGCTGGGCGTGGTGGCTCACACTGTAATGAATCACAGCACTTTGGGAGGCCGAGGTGGCGGATCACAAGGTCAGGAGATCGAGACCATCCTGGCTGACACAGTGAAACCCTGTCTCTACTAAAAATACAAAAATTAGCCAGGCGTTGTGGCACAAGCCGGTGGTCCCAGCTCCTTGGGAGGCTTAAGCAGGAGAATCACTTGAACCCAGGAGGTGGAGGCTGCAGAGAGCCAAGATTGTGCCACCACACTCCAGCATGGGTGACAGAGCAAGACGCCATCTCAAGAAAAAAAAAAGACCTCTAGACTATGCATTCTCCATAGGGGAGATTCTCCCCCAAGGGGGCAAACACTGGCTCTTGGGTGAAAAGGTCTGAGAAAATCTTACTCTCTTATATGTAAAACAGATACAGAGGGTATCTACAACATTAACATTTCATGGAAGGGGGCAAAGATTAAGAAAAAATATCAAAAGGCTTCTTTTAAAAATAAATTTTAAACAGCACTGAGAAGCACTGCCTTAGGTAATCCCTAAAACCTATGAGACCGTAAATATTATTAGCAGATTTTTCTACCTGAGAAATAATATGTAAGGGAAATCATACCATATTGAAGTTTAAACAAATCTAACCTGTGTGGTGTGGCCATGGGTGAGTAACTCTCGAGTCAATGTCTCATCTTCCCCACCCCGTCTTCCTATAGAGCTGTGAAGATTAAATGGCATAGGCATACGATGGACCCAACACCTAGGTGGTGATCAACAAATCTAACTATTTAGAAGAAGAGTTGGGTATTCTTAAAGATAGATGACAGACTGTCCTTGCCAAGTACTGACAACCTGAAATGTGCAGCAACAGTGCTAAAATACGTGCCAATATTTGAAGGGCATTCAACATGCTGGGAGAGCAACAGTAATAACGAATTATGTATATTAGTAATTCAAGAGTTAGACCCTCTCCTGAGCACTTATCTTGTATAATCTCACTTTATCCTAACACCCCTGTGTGCGAGGTTTTATAGTCTCCATTTTACAGACAAGAACCAATATAGTCAGTTCAAGTTTAATAAACACCCACTGCATAACCAGCACTCCACTAGTTACTAACTAACCTTTTTTTCAACCCTCTGATGCTATATTTCTGTTACATCCTTCATCTTACTCCAAAGTCATCTATCAGCCTTCCTCTTAATTATCTCTGGGTGAGAGCAAGGATTCTGTTTAAGACATTTTTGAAGGCCCTACATAACCTACTACATAGGAAGATCCCAATCAATATTGCTAAATCAGAAGGACTATATGTTAAATTAAAAAAAAAAATCAAATCAGAAGGTATATATATAAAAAATTTGGGAATACATAAATACCAATAAAAATGGGGCAATGCAAGATGAAAAGATGTGGGATAAATCCTGATTAGAGTCACTGTGGTTAATTAAGATCAATTTCAGAATGGGATCTGATGGTGGAGAGGAACTGAGGGAATGGCAAGGGGAGAATTGCATGCAAAGACAAGGAAACCAGCTGCATTTAAGAGATGCTGAACTTATTTTTTCCTGGAAAGTTTGAAGCAAGAGAAGGACCTTGAAGTCTACAATAAATAACAAATACACTCATTTTGGAAATGAGCAATCGGAAGAATGGATCACTAATTATACAGCAGTAAAGAAAACTGTGAGGTAGGACCAGCCAAGAGCAGTTATGTATTCTTACCGACACAGCAGTGTCAGCCCCCTCTGGCTGGAAGCTCCAGGAGACTGAAGTCAACCTGCCAGTTGTATCAGTAGACTTGAACTTGCAGGTCAGCTTCCCTTGTGTACCATTTGCCACGAAGATTTCTTTTGGTGTATATACTTCCAAGGCTGATACTCCAGCTATCACTGAAGAGAAAGGAATAAGTGTAGTTAAAAGTAGAACTTAGCATGAATAGCACTGTGCATTTTTGCCAGATAAGAAAAGATACAAGAAAGTTCCTATATACAGTAATTCACTGCCATTATATATTTCTGGCAGAATATTCTATAGCTAAGTACTTCCTACAAACAGAACAATTGCTGATAGTTTAGGTTTGTATTGCTTTTTAGTTAAGACATTTTTACTAGTTTGGCTATATTGAATATATATTTTTTAATTAATAGCCTTTTAAAAAGAGCAGTTTTAGGTTTACAGAAACATTGAGTGGAAAGTAGAATTCTCATATTCCCTCACTCCTCCCGGCCACCCTGTTTCTCTTATTTATTACCATCTGGCATGTCCATAGTTTACATTAGGGTTCGTGTTAGTGTTGTAGATCCATGTGTTTTGACAAAGGTGTATAGTGACGTCTCCACCTTTACAGAATCATACAGAATCACTCCCTAACATCTCCTTTGCTTCACCAATTTATTCCTGCCCTCCCTTCCCCCATACCCCTGGCAAACACTGACCTTATACTGTCTCTATAGGTTTGCCTTTTCTCAAATGTTACCTAGTTAAAATCATACAGCATGTAGCCTTTTCAGGTTGGCTTCATTTAGTAATAATGCATTTAAGTTTCTTTCTGTGACATGGTATCTCCTTTCTTTTTATTGCTGAATAACATACAATTGTATGGAGGTACGACACTTTATTCATTCACCTACTGAAGGACTTCTTGGTGGCTTCCCTGATGATCTATTTTTAATGATGTGATAGACGTATTTTTACTTCTTTAAGTAGTTCTCATGCTCATCTGTTACGCTGCAATTGTTATCACATTGAACTTTTCTCATCATTCATATGTAAAGCAATTAAAATTATCCTAAGAAATAACTTCATTTTAAAGTCATGTTTATTATTTAACCCATCTTTTTCCTATAAAGAACTTAAGGTAGAAAATGCCTATTTTGGTTTTGTTAGCAAAATCATACCTACCATAAGATTTCAGTATGCTAGGTAAGTATGTACTTAAGAAACAGCTGATTGTACTGTATATCACGTTTTCATTTCACCCATCAAGTTTTGTCAATTAGCCTAAGCCCAGGAAACAGTAATTAAAATGTGTCTAACACTTGGAATATAAAAATGGCTCTTTTTTCAAAATCTGCAATCATAGGCAGCTGCAGGAACTGTTAAGGACTGCTACTAAAAGTATTTGCCAAATTGTTAAAGATTGCGAATTTGAACATACTTTTAACTGCTATGAAAGAAATGCTTCCACAGACAAAGTAAAAGTCAGGAAAAAAAACTTATTTGGCCTAAAATTGTTAAGAATACCCATCTTCGATATTTTTAAAAGAAATAGTTTCCATCTATTTCTGCAAGATATAAATATCTGCAGTGTTGCAATTATTCTCAGAATGTAACAGATGGGCAGAATAAGGAAGAGTATTGTCAGCCAGGACTGATGGTCATTTACAGAATTTTTTCTCCTCGAGGACTTAACTGACTCTCAGCCAAAGAGAACAAGAATACTCCCCCATTCCTCCCAACCATCTTGCAAATGTTTATTCTCAGGACACAATGGACACTTTTGGCTATTCTTTTAAATAAACTGATAGCCATACTGCATCAAACAGATGTTTTTTCTGCTAAAGAGGGTGGATTATTATTACAGGGAACAATAGATTATTATTTGTGGTCCAAACCTCAAAACAAGCATTTCTTTCAGAGGAGATGCAAACAAAAGAGTTCCTTGCTATTGTGGGTAGGCAGAAAAGCAGCCTCAGGGCACTTGAGTTCAAAATGAAGGATAAAGCACAAGACTAGACTAGCGGAGCAGCTTATTCCAGGAAGCAGCTCTGGCTTGCAACCCTTATTCACTCTGTGATTTTGACTAGTTTTCTCCATGGTGATAAGCACTGGAAAGCCACAGTCTCTAAAGTCTATAATTAAGGTTTCTCAAGGAATTTCTTAAACCAGATCCCTGCCTCAAGGCCTGGTTGCAAGAACTGTCATCCTGAGACACAACGATGGAACTAGACCAAGTATCCAGGTTTACAGTCACAGAATTTTGAGCAAAAAGACTAACCAAATTCCCAAACGGCTTTTAGGCATCTATTTAAGACAGAGATTTTGTTATATCAAAGCTGGTTAATAAACAGGCGGCTTTTTAAAAAAAACACACAATATTCATTGGCTAATTTCAACATGTAGCTCTTAGCCAGGATTGTGAAATCCAACGCTAGCCAATCAGCTAGCTCAAGAAAAACAAAATGACTCCATACACAGGGAAATTAACTTCCTCTCATCCCTGGCTATCTACTCTTTCCTCTAATACTACTCGTGTCCTAATTTTTGGAGATTTAATCAGTGGTAAGATAAACCTTCTAAAACCCTAGTCCGTTTATCTTCAATAATCCGGTTACATAAGATCAGGCCTACCCCAGCCACTCATTCCTTATGGCCATACCTGTTCAATCAAATTTAGCCTAAAGCTGCCTCCTTACTTATTTTAAGTTTGGCCTAAGGGTTTTTCTATACACTATGAACTATAACAAGTGTAGGTATAAACAGACTGTCACCAATGACCTTGTGCTAATCACCAAGTTTTAGCCAATCAAATGTAGCTAACTGTTCAAACTGTGCTCAAATAAGGCAAACGCCGAGCTATAATCAATCCAGCTGTTTCTGTACCTCACTCCGGTTTTCTGTATGTCATTTTCCTTTTTCTGCCCATAAATCTTCTACCATGTCGCTGCGCTGGCGTCTCTGAGCTACCTTGGCTCAGAAGGCTGCCCAATTCGCAATTCGTTCATTGCTCGATTAAATTCCTTCAAATTTAATTCGGCTGAAGTTTTTCTGTTATCATACCCTAAACCAGGCTTCTCAACCTCAGCCCTACTGACAATTGGGACAGATAATTCTTTGTTGTGGGAAACTGTACTGTGCCTTGTAGGATGTTGAGCAGCACCCCTGGCCTTTAGTAGGTAACAATAGCATCTCCTCTGCCTCCAGCTGTGACAACCAAAAATGTCTCCAGACACTGCAAATACTTCCTCAGAGGTGAAATCACCCCGGCTGGGAATCACAGCTCTAGACCCTATCATCCGTACCTGCACCCACTCCAGAATTGCAATTTCAGGATTTTATACTCTCTAAATGATCACCTCTTGGCTTTTCAATATCCTCCAAAACCCCAAGTTCACTGATCCTTAAGCTGCATCAGAAACTAAAATCCCAGCATGTCGTCATTTGCCTTACTCAGATTAAAACCCATGGGCCACCACTGAACTCACCCCTGTGCATGCAAAATCAGATCTCCCACCTCTCCCTTCAGTGCCTTCACCTGGCCAAACCGCCATCCTGGTTAAATCCAATTCTCTACCCACTCTGCAACTCTACCAGAGTGGCTGACCATGGCTGGACAAAAGCACACAATCTCACTGCCTATTTTCACCTTAAATTTATGGTCACTAACCTCAAAGGGACTCCTAAAGGGGTCTGGCAATCCATCCACATTGCCCTAATCCATCTGATTTCCATTCCCTAGAGGACTATTTTAAACCTTCCTCTCTAACCTGAAATTTCCACTTCCTCAGGTTTCTCACTCCCAGATAATGACTAAGTTTCTTATTTTGTTGAGAAACCAGAAGCAATGAGAAGAGAACTTCCCTATGTCCAGACACCACAGCTACCCAACTCCCTGCATCTGTGCTCACAGGTTCTGCTTTCCCTGCACTCCTATGTAGGAGTGTCTGTCTGCATTCCTCTCCAGGATCAGTCTCTCCACTGCACATTACATCTCATCTTTTCTTGCCTACCGAAGGACATTCATTGATCCAGCAGTTCCCCTTCTGAATTTTCACTCACTACTGAATTACCACCAGCAGCCATATAAACATACACATTTATATTTATATCCCAGGTTTAGAGGAAAAACCTTGACCTGCATCTCCCTGCAGCTCTGGCCCCTTTGTCCTCCTTTATTTTACCAATCTTGAAAGAATTGTCTGTTCACACTGTGTCCAGTTTCTCTCCTCCTGTGTTCTCCTGAATAAATCCAATTTAGGCTTTCATCTCTGTTACTCCATAGAAGCTGCTCTTGTTAAGTAATGCAATGACCTCCATGGTTAATTCTCAAATCTTGTCTTATTGCCTTATCTGAAACCTTTGACAGTTACTCCTCTTGAAACTTTTTTTCTTTTTTAACAGTTTAGCTTTTGGAATGCCTGTCCCTCTTGATTCTCTTATCTCATTGACGGCTCATTCCCTGGTTCTCCTGACTGCTATTTGATTAAGAGCCCAGATCATTTCTCATACTGTTTATCTATTTAACATTCCTTCTCTTGGTGACCTCATCCAGTTTAAAATGCTCCCAAATGCTGATGACACCTACACATGCACACACACACTCTGCCTACTAAACTTCACTTGGATATAATTGGCATCATCTCAAATTTAGTATGTCCAAATTAAACTCGTGATTCCCACCCCCAAACTCCCTTTCTACGGTCTTCTCCAAATCAGTAAATGGCAAAGCCAGTTTTCTAGTGGCTGAGACCAAAACCCTGGACTGTTCTGTGACTCCTCTCTTTCGCACAACTTTCCTCCAAGCTGTCAGCTACACATGTCGTCTCTTCTTAGAAACCTGTCTAGGAATTGTTCTCTCTCTGCCTCATTTAGTGTCACCATCTTGGTCCAAGTCACTGTCATCTTCCACCTAGATTGGGTACCGATAGCTTCCTAACTGGTGTCTGCCTCCTCCAGCCTTCCCCACTTCACAGCAACTGATCCACAGAGAGGCCAGAGATCTTGTTAAAATTCAGGTCAGGTCATATCACTCTTCTACTCAAAATCTTCTAAGGGTTTCCCATCAGCCAGGATCAGGCCAGTCCTCATGTGGCCCACAAAGTCCTACATGAGCTAACTCCTGGCCACCTCTCGGACTTCATTGTCTAGCCTGACCCCCTCAAATATGTTGCAGCAGCCACCCTGGTCACCATGTTTTTCCTCTGCCTATGGTGAGTGTACCCCTGATAGAGAATGCTATGGACAAAGAGACCAAAGGTACCCAGGAAATCTTGATGCCATAAGAGACAAGGGAAGAGTAGCCAACTGGCCAACTGTATGAAATGCTGAGACCTGGGTGCTCTATGTAGTTGATCGCACGGAGAAGATCCTTGCTTAAAACTGCACATGGTTTCCTTGCACACAGCATCTAAAATCCAAATTAACTTTTACCAAGCACAGAGCGGCAGTTTCTGACCAACTGCGATAAGCATGAATGGCATCTTGTTAGAAGTGTTCTCCTGTGTGGGTAAAGAGAGAAACTAAATTACAGGTTTCCCTCTCAGGCTGTATTCCATGCAGTCCGAGCAAGAGATGAGCTCATTGGTTTCTTAAACAATTGGGAATGGTTTGCTCTGTCCATTCCCCCAACTTTTTTTTAAGAGTCTAGGCGTATTATAGGAATATACAGTAAAATTATTGTTGAATTCAGATAGCTCATCGACGGAGTCATAAAAAAGTTTTTAGGAACTAATTAAAATGGCCAAAAATGCAAATGTAAGGACCATTGAGATATATAGAAACTATATTGTTCTAGTCTACATTCCATGTCATTAAAGACTAGAATCCCAATCTGAATAAGATATTAAATAGGTTCCTTTGAGGCCGAGGATTTATAATTATGGCACAGACACAGTGGCAAAAATGGCTGTGAAATGCAGTAGAACTTTGGTTCAAAAACTCATAGATGGAAAAAAAAAGTCTCCTGTTGATTCATGAAAAAAAAACCAGTTGTTTTAGGAATAAAAACACAGAAATAAAATGAAATAAAATAGATTAAATGATATACAAACATTTTCACATCCTGCCAACTTTGGATTCTGAGCTCCACATAAACTTGCACACAAACTTCAACATGATAATGAGAGCTGAGCTTACTTTCTCTCTGGGGAACAGTTCTATAAGGAGTAGAGAATCCTGCTTAGTTATGCTAGAGTTTAAGGGGCAAGAACATAAGCAAAGAAAATCCAAACAACCCTTCTCTTAGAGTACTCTGGGGAACAAGGTTTCTAAAACGTACCGTTGCTCAAAGGTATCATTGAGCAATGAAGTAAGTGATAATGACCCTCAAAATAGGTGATCAATTCAAATGAAAAAAGTCTGCAAAGTCATTTGACAAGTAATCAAAAAGTCTGTGGAATCATCTGACTAGGGGTCATTTTTACAATAATCAAAGGATATTCAAAATGTAATACTATTACAATTTGGATGGACAACCAGAACCTTTCAGAAAGAAAAAAAAAAGCAAAGGTAGAAAACAAAACAATATCCACCACAATCACAGAGAAAAAGGCAAATTCAAGAATGGGTCACCCAAGAGGCTATTTCCTGACAGGACTGACCTATTTCAATATTCTCAATTAGTGAAATAATAGAGTAAATAATGTCTCCCAATTACATGCCAAGATGATTTTCCTCCAAGTGAATTCAAACTTGTATACCATTAAATCATTTGAAATACACTTTAGCAGCATTATCAGGAACAAACACTTTCACAGCCGGGAACATAGGCAGGGATCTTGAAGCTGTTACTGGTTGAAGCAATTCCATGTCATGTTACTACTGGGTCCATTTATAGCACACAGGTTTGTAAAAACCTTTTTTTTATTAGACAGAGTCTTGCTCAGTTGCCAGACTAGAGTGCAGTAGTGAAATCTCAACTTACTGCAACCTCAGGCTCCTGGGTTCAAGCAATTCTCCAGCCTCAGCCTCCTGAGTAGCAGAGACTACAGGCGCCCACCACCACACCCAGCTAATTTTTGTAGTTTTTAAGGTAGAGATAGGGTTTCACCATGTTGGTCAGGCTGGTCTTGAACTCCTGACCTTAAGTGATCCACCCATCTTGGCCTCCCAAAGTGCTGGGATTACAGGCATGAGCCACAGCACCCTACCCCTAAAAACCTTATCTTTTTAACAAACCTTGTTAAGGTTTTCCTTGAAATTGAAAAAGGCTTTTGTTTTGAATTTTTTTAAACACTTTGATGTTACCAGTATAAACTCCTGCTTAAAAGAGTACAGTCAAGCAATCTATTTAAACAGCTTTCTGGCCTATCTCTTGTTCTGTTGGTACATAGCAACAGTCTGATACTGTAATATCTCCTAATAAGCATAAATATGATTTTTTAAAACATACTAAAAGAGAGGAACAAAAGAGAATACTAAATACAAATTCAGGATAGTTACAACTGGAACAGGGTGGAGGAGGCAGGATGTGAAAGGTACACACTACTAGTAATGTTTTATTTCCTAGGCTGGTTGGTAAGTACATGGGTGCTTATTTTAATACTGACAGTGTAAACTGTATCCACATACACTCTTTTGTATATATTTTACTTTTTACAGTAAAAATTTTAAAAGAGAGACAGGATGACATTAGTAAAACAATAAAAGTTTTACTTTTTAAGTTTCAGAATGTTCCAGTGGAATTCCACATATGATTCCCTCACAGTGTATACTGTGACTTCTACAATCAGGCTGGATAAAGTAAAGCTGATTCGATGACGTGTGCTGGTGGAGACAATGCAGGCGCAGAGCTGCCTTGCTGCCACCGTGGGGTCAGACTCAAAACCCTCTTGGGAACAGGGCCACCCTGCAGCTGAAGTGGATTCCTTCCTCCTGCGAATCAGGGCTGCTATTGTGGACCTCCCTCAGCTGGATGGCACAAAGTAGGGGGGGTGGCTGCAAAAATATACTCCATTCAACAAGCCCTACGTATTAATAAACTAAGCTTTTCATTAGTCAGGAACACACTCTTCTGTACTCTTTGTCTAAAGTTATGCTTCAGGCCTCAATCTCAAGGGACTTCCTCTTAGCATCTGCCCCAAACTCCACACCTTGTGCTCCCCGACATCCTGTCCTTTCCTTGTCAATGCTCTCCTCACACCCCACTGGAATGACCAGCTATCTGTACCCCTGAGAGGGCAACGGGCTGTGTCTACCTTGTTCACTATTTTACCCTCATAACCTGACAAATGCCTAGCACTTTCGCAATGTGTTCAACAAACATTTGTTTGAATGTCAGGAAAAATGAATGAATGAAAAAAGAATACAATATATCAAACTAAATTCAGATAAGCTCTGTCATAAAAATCAACTGGCTCTACAATGAATGGCTTCAGCATAATGCCCAATACAAAAAGTGTTTGCAGAGACGATTCAGGGTCAAGTTTGAACACGGACACTACCTTGGAGGAGACTTAGGTATGTTTCCTCCAATAATCATCTTTCTGTATAGGTGAGAAAATCCTCCCAAAGGAGACTCACCTTTCGAAATATTTGATTAGAAAAAAAAAAAATCTAGCCAGATGCGGTGGCTCATGCCTGTAATCCCAGCATTTTGGGAAGCTGAGGCAGGGATCAGGAAGGACTCAAGGGACTGCTTGAGTCCAGGAGTTCAAGACCAGCCTGGGCTACATAGTGAGACCCTTGTCTTCACAAAAAAACAAAATTAGCTGGGCACAGTGGTTCAAACCTGTGATCTCAGCTACTCAGGGGGCTGAGATAGGAGGATCGCCTGGGCCTGGGAGGTTGAGGCTGCAGTGAGCTGTGATTGTGCCACTGCACTCCAGCCTGCGTGACAGAGTAAGACTGTCTTAACAACAGCAACAACAAAAAATCCATGTACGTTTACTAACGCACAAGATTATCAAATCCCTCTCAGAGTCAATTCCTTTTGCTCATGATCGATGTCCAGCTGGCCACATATCTATCCTTAACCTTTTTTGTACCAACAAAGATCTTTCTGTTTCTCAAATGAGAAAAGCTCAAAAGGTCCTGAATCAGGCCAGTCATTGAATTAATCACTTGACTCTTTAAAGCCCTGGGATTCTTCTTGCCCTCCTCTATGTATGTCCTGTTCATCTCTCTCTCTCTCTCTCCCCTACAAATGGTCTCCTTTCTTCAATCAACCATTCATTCTTTCAAACACATGCTGAGTGAGACTCAGCCTCTACTCAAATGTACTGGCAGCCTAGTGGAGACAAATAAACAAACATCTACAGTGCAGCAGCAGAAGCACCGTGCCTGGTTCCTGGGATGCACAAAGTGTTATTAGGAGATTTCACCCAGTGCAGGGCTTCCATTAAATACTAAAGGCTCAAAACATTAAGCAGGCAACACAAATGCCCCAGCTGCAGTTAGCTTGAATTTTATCATCTGCATAAAGCATCCAAACATTTCTCAGTTCTTAGCAAGCAGATGAAAATAAGGTGGTAGGAAAAATCAGATTATTTTACTTCTGCTAGAGTACTGTGAACTAAAATGCTTAACATAAAGAACATGTTGAAAGCTCTGGAGGCATATCTGATACATAAGAAAATAGCACTCTCAACACATATTTTACACTTCCTAGGTGCTGAAATGGCAAATTAAAATTGCTCTTCAGGAAAAAGACCACGGTACCTTAAATCTATCTTTCTGGGCTCTCAAGTCTTATAAGGTTTATAGATGTTAGAAGATATCTGAACCAAAATTTAACTGAAACCAGAAAAGGCCAATACAATTACTACTACAAGGACAGAATTAGAGATTAGAAAGAATATACCTATGGTTCATGTCAATAAGAGTATATTCCTATCCTCCACAACAGCAAAAATTTTTAAAGATTTAAAAATACTGATGCCTAATGAAACTGCTGAAAAACACTAAATTACTCTACATGATATTATAATGATGGATATATGTCCTTGTACATGTGTCAAAACCCATAAAACCTACAACAGAAAGAATGAACCCTCAGGTAACTATAATGATCTTTGTGTGATAATGATGTGTTACCGTAGGTTTGTCAACTGTAACAATGTATCATTCTGGTGGGAGATACTGATAATAGGAGAGGCCATGCAGGAGATACAGTGGAAATCTGTACCTTCCACTCAATTTTGCTATAAACCAAAAACTGCTCTAAAACAGTCTAAGTTTTTAAAAAATACTAATACCTGGTTCCCACCCCTACCTCCAGGAATTAAGAGGTATGGTCTGCCTATCAAGATTTTTAAAAGGCCCCCAGGTGATTCGAAACATGTAATTACTAGCCAGCATACAAATGAGATGTTGGGACCTCACTTATGATACTATTATATATAAGACCATGCCTGAAGCAGATGAGCCATGCCTTGCCTGGCATTTGATTGACTGCAGGTATAGGTATGTTCACTTGTAAAATACCTATTTGTGCACATACACGAACCTGAATTTTTCAAAATACCAGGGCAGTGCTCTACTCACCTTCTTAATCAATAATATATTTGCATAAGTTTACATACAGAGAAATTACAAAAATCTACTTTATTATGAAGACTGCACTGGCAGTCTAAGTTAACATGACATTGGTCTCCAAAGTCCACAAAGTATATATATATATAACCACCCATAAGCATGTGTGCTATTCTTTATTGTGATTTTAATGGTCAAAAATGTATTCTGGAAACAAATGAAATCTGTATCAAGCATTTGGAGGCTCTGAAGTGCAGCTGTGCCAGGTGTGGTGGCTCATGCCTGTAATCCCAACACTGTGGGAGGTGAGACAAGTGGCTTGTTTGAACTCAGGAGTTCAAGACCAGCCTGGGCAACATGGTGAAACCCCATCTCTACCAAAAATACAAAAAACTAGCCAAGCATTGTGGCACACATCTGTAGTCCCAGATACTCGGGAGGCTGAGGGGAGAGGATCCCTTGAGCCTAGGAGGCAGAAGTTGCAGTGAACCAAGATCGTGCCACTGCACTCCAGCCTGAGCAACAGAGTGAGACCATCTCAAATAAATAAAGAGTCCAGCTGCCAGAATCTATGGAAGAGAGCTTGAAAATCACTGTTCTGCTTGGTTTTAAGAAATTCAAAGGTCGGGCGCGGTGGCTCACACCTGTAATCCCAGCACTCTGGGAGGCCGAGGCGGGTGGATTGCCTGAGGTCAGGAGTTCGAGACCTACCTGGCCAACATGGTGAAACTCTGTCTCTACTAAAAATACAAAAATTGCCACGTGTGGCAGCTCATGCTTTTGGGAGGCCGAGGTGGTGGATCACCTGAGGTCAGGAGTTCGAGACCAGGCTGACCAACACGGAGAAACCGTCTCTACTAAAAATACAAAATTAGCCAGGCGTGGTAGTGCATGACTGTATTCCCAGCTACTTGGGAGGCTGAGGCAGGAGAATCACTTGAACCCGGGAGACAGAGGTTGCAATGAACTGAGATCGTGCCATTGCACTCCAGCCTGGACAACAAGAGTGAAACTCCATCTCAAAAAAATAACATAATAAAAATAAAAACTTAGCCAGGTATAGTGGCGGGCGCCTGTAATCCCAGCCACCTAGGAGACTGAGACAGAAGAATCGCTTGAACCTGGGAGGCAGAGGTTGCAGTGAGCTGAGATCACACCACTGCATTCAAGCCTGGTGACAGAGTTAGACTCTGTCTCAAAAAAAAAAAAAAAAAAGATAAAAAAAGAAATTCAAGTTTACTTCTGGGTGTAAAACCAGTCTGCTGAAGATGGACAAACGGCCTATCCACAAACCAACCACAGAAAGAGTTTCGCTCTTTGACCATTGGGGGAAGAAATACTTCCCCTTTTTTAGAGCTATGGGTACCACAGAGTTTTGTTCTTTGACCATTGGGGTAAGAAATACTTCCCCCTTTTTAGAGCTATGGGTACTTTTGAGCTGTGTTTACTGTGGAGTTATCCTTTAAGCATATTCTTAATTAAATCTGAATTTAATGCAGATTTGTCCATTACAATTTCTTATTTAAAACATGTTTAAAAGTTCCTCCATTGCTTCATAAAGTCCACAATTCTCAGCATGGCACCCTAGGCTTTTCAAAGTAACCCCCCTTTTCCTGCTTTACATTTGGCAAAGGCCGTTGGTGGTGAGCTGGTATCAGCTTGCTCTCACTTCCCTCAACATGTTGTGTAGCCAGCACACCTCAGGGCTGCACTCACACGGCTTGGAACAAGGCCCACCCCTGAAAGCTTATAGTGACTTTGTTTTTTTTTCTTTCTTTTTTTTTAAAGACGAGGTTTCTGCATGTTGGTCAGGGTGGTCTCGAACTCCCAACCTCAGCTGATCTGCCCACCTCAGCCTCCCAAAGTGCTGGGATTACAGGCGTGAGCCACCACACACAGCTTGAGCTTACAGTGTCTTTGGTAAAGCTCTCCCTGATCTTACCACCTCTTTTTGCGCCACACTCCAGTATTTCTCGTATGTGACTCTATGGCTGTAGTCTACTTGACACACCTTTCAGTGAAAAGCACAATCTCCCCTGCAACTAATTCCAGCTCTCCTGTTAGACTCACACTCCTTGAGCCATGGAACGTCACGTTACTTGGCTTTGGTGTGCCCAGCACCTTCTATACTTCCTGGTGGTCAGAGAGCTCTCAAAGAACCTTTCAAAAGAGTGAACAGATAACACTGAATTTTTAGGATTCCTGTAAAGTGAAGTTTTGAATAATGAAACATATAAGCACTATTTTTTTTTTTCTAAAATAAGGAAACCAACCTGCTCTTAAATGGATGCCTAACCCCAGTCAAGTGCTCTCTGACTTCTAGAAAAATCTGGCAAAAGAGTACAGATTAATCAGCACTAATTCACCACTGCCAGTAAGAGTTCAAAGTGTAAACACTCACCCTTGAACAGAAAGTAAAATATGAGAGAGGAATGGAAACATTTGCGCCCGCTTCCTATCAAGATGTGGGCTTTATCAGAATTTTTAAAAGATAGTATCAATTAAACAACTCATTTATTGAATAGATAGTAAGTCCTAAGTTCTCAGGGGGATAAAGTCTCATCAGATACTGTACATGGACATATACACGAGAATGCATTCAACTAACTTTGTGTCCCTACAGTGTGCAGGGTATGGCACAGTGCAGGGGATGGGACAATGGCTCTCCAAGCAGGGAGTCAACACTACATGGTCTGTATCTTATTGTTGATTATGCCACCTTATCTTCCCTAAGATAAGTTCCTACTAAACCATCTCCCTAAAGTAGCAAATAAACTATATGCAGCTAATGTCAAAATCTGCAAAATAAAGAGATCAGGGAACGTTTTATAAAAGATGCACTTGAATTTTATATGGTATACTGAGAAGAATCAAAATAGTTTGAAACAGCATTTTGCAGAGAAAGAAAAAAGTGAGATGATGTTTAAAAATGAATTATGGATATTAATTTGGCTGGAATAGAGGAAAAGTTTTAAGATTAAAAGGCAGACTGAATTCAGATGAGCTGGAACTTGATCCTGTAGAAGTAGGCACCACAGAGGATTTTTTTTTTTTTGAGACGGAGTTTCACTCTTGTTGCCCAGTCGGAGTACAGTGGCACGATCTCGGCTCACTGTAACCTCTGCCTCCCGGGTTCAAGCAATTCTCCTGCCTCAGCCTCCTGAGTAGCTGGGATTACAGGCAGTCGCCACCATGCCTGACTGATTTTGTGTCTTTAGTAGAGACAGGGTTTCTCTATGTTGGTCAGGCTGGTCTTGAACTCCCAACCTCAGGTGATCCACCTCAGCCTCCCAAAGTGCTGGAATTACAGGCGTGAGCCACCGCGCCCAGCACCACAGAGGACTTTAAAGCAGGCTGATAAAGTAACAGTGGACTTTTTGGTTGATTTGTAAAGATATACAAAAAAGGAGGAAAAGAAGAGATGTTTAGAATAATTATTGGACAATTTATTGAAATAGTTTTTACCCAAAGGATTTTTGTTAGTTTCATTCTGCCTCCAATACTGGACAAATAGAAAAATTTCTATGAGTGACTCATCTCTAAATTTTTCAAAAACAAAAATACTAATAAATGAAATTATTTTTACATGTATAAACCAGTAAATTGACTTTAGATATGTGAGGAAAAGTTTTAAAAACTAAGTGTTGCAGACATTTAATTTCTAATAGTAAGTAATTCTACATGATTATATTTGTCAAATGACTACTCCATGTTCCTTCAAGTTATTTTTTTAAACACCACAACCATTTTGATGGGACTCTTACTAAAATGTATTATTTTCCTTCTGTCTTCATAAAAATATGGTGAGTGAAAGTTTAAGGAGAAACACGATAGTTACCTAGTTTCAAAGAATTGTCAACAAGGTAGTTATTAATTACAAAGGGGAAAAAATAGTTACTTTAGAGTGAAGAAACATGGCAGACAACACCTTAACCAAGGATCAAAGTCGACATAACCAGCAGTGGAACAAATGAACAACACCTTTCTCCTCAGATCAGGCACTGGGAAGAACGGAACGTCACTTCTGTGGTGTTCCTGCCAAATACGGATAGCCTAAATCACCAGACACGCCTGAAGGAGGGGCAATCTACTATGTAACTGGCTTTTATGATATACATTTAAAAATATTAACATAACATTTTAAGGAAAATGACTTAGGAAGTGCTGCAGACTAAAGGCGATAAAAGAGACATGATGACTAAGTAAATCACATGATTTTGGATTTTCTTCTGCTCTAATGGACATTATTGGATCAACAGGCATCATCCAAATAAAGTCTATATATTAGATAACAGTACTACTACTGTTTGAATACTCATTTGCTAATTTTGATAATTACACTGTGGTTATATAACACGATGTCCTTAGTCTTCAGCAAATACAGGTTAAATTATTTAGAAATAAAGGAACAGCACTTTTTACTGCACTCATGTGGTACAGAAACACACATACAAGGTGGGAGAGGGAGGAAGGAGAGAGAAAGATTTAAATAAATGTAATAAAACGTTAACATTTGAAAAACCTTAGTGAAGGATAGATGGTATTCTTTGTGTTCTTTTGGAACCCTTCTGTAAATCAGAAATTGTATCAAAATAAAACTGCAAAAGAAAGAACTACAGTATTCCATGTAACCTTTATTTGGGAACTCAGAACTTCTGTGGACCTTAGGAACATAATATAACTTAAGTGTGCCCTCTGGGGCCACTCAGGTATGTAGGACTATTTGCTCTTAGCCAGATGTCCCCAGCCATGATTATGTTTAAACTTTTGTAAATGCTTTTAACTTTCTTACTCTCTGCTCCATGCAGATCAGGCCAGCTGTGGCCACTGTGGATTGCAGCTTGCCTCAGGTAGCCTGTCTTTCACTTCTAATTAATTGTTCTAATCTATTATAGGCTTGAAAACTCATGCAGTTCATGTTCATTTTACAGATGAAAATACTCTAGTCCAGAAAAGGAAAGTAACTTACTGAAGGTATCCAGATCATAAAGAACAGAAACAGGATTTAAACAATTCTAAAGTTCTTTTTTGTGATATCACACTGATTTGACTGGTATATAAAATAAGAGTAAATAGTCCCTTAGTGAAGAACTGCATTACAGGCAAAACCATACTAATCTTAGCTTTCTATTAACCTTTTTTTGTTTGCTTTAGAGTGGCCAAATACGCCTCTGCAGATTAGTAAAGTGTTGACGTATTTCAAGACTTTCTCCTAAGCCTCCTCTTTAACAAAGAAACCTACATGTTTCATAATTTCCGGATATTTTATATCTTACTGAATTGGCTGCCTGTATTGCCTGAAGTTTGGATTACTACTCACTTTGATTTATATACACTGACAACAATTCAACAAAAGAGTAAAAGAACACATGCCATTAAGTCATCTGAAACTGACTATACCTTAGAATGTACAACAAAATTTTAGAGAACCTTGTTCCTCCAAAAATATTTTTCCAAATATTTTCAGATAATTGAAAGAACCTTCTGTTTCCTGACTTGCTGTAAACATTTAATGGAATGAAATCTCTTGAATTCCTTCAGGTCATTCTACCCAAAGGACTGGGATTTATTCCAGGGCTTCTGAAGAATGGCAAGAGCTGCCTGGAACAGCCAAATCCATGAAACGGTCAAAACTGCATTTTGAGAAGGGTGATATGAAATAACCTTCAAGCCACAATGTCATTTTGAAATAATTTCCAAACCCAAATATTTCTGTAAATTTCCATCAGTGAGGGAGTGTTTAAAGTAGCTATGACATATCAATATAAGAGAATAATACCATCGTATCATAAGAAAAAGGAAGTTCTTTAGTGCTGGTATCGAATGATCTCCCAAGATCTCCCACTATTAAATGAAAAGTACAATATGTAAAACACATCATATATAAAAATTAACTCAAATAAAACACAGACTTAAATGTAAGAGTTAAGATTATAAAACCTTTAGAGGAAAACAAGAGTAAGCTCTGTGATCTTTTATTAGGCAATGGTTTCTTAGATAGCACAAAGAAATCATAAGTAAATTGAACTTAACCAACATTTAAAACTTTTCTGCTTTAAACTACTAAGGAAAGCAAGAAGATACACAGAACGAGAGAAAATTTGCAAATCATATATAAGGGACTTGTATCCAAATATATAAAGAACTCTTACAAATCAAATATGAAACAATTTAAAAATGGGTAATATACATGAATATCATTTCTCCAAAGATTCACATAGCCAATAAGCACTTAGTGGGGCTCAGGCATCACTAAATCATTAGCAAAAAGGCATATTAGAACCACAGTGAGTTGCCACTTCACACTCGATAGGATGGTTATATAAAAAAGATGACATGACCGGGCACGGTGGCTCAGACCTGTAATCCCAGCACTTTGGGAGGCAGAGGTGGGTGGGTCACGAGGTCAGGAATTCAAGACCAGCCTGACCAACGTGGTGAAACCTGTCTCTACTAAAAATACAAAAATTAGCTGGACGTGGTGGCATGGGCCTGTAATCCTAACCAGTGCTGGAGAGGATGTAGAGAAATCAGACCCTCTACATTGTTGATGGGAATAGAAATGATGCAGTCTTTCAAAAAATCTGGCAGGTCCTCAAATGGTTAAACATGAGTTATCATGATCCAGCAACAGCACCCCTCAGTATACACACAAGAGAAAAACGTGTCCCTCATCTTGTGAATGGATAAACAAAATGTGGTATATTCATACAATGGAATATTATGGCCATAAAAAGAAATGACATATTGATACATGCTACACCATGAACACTGAAAATGTTATGCTAAGTGAAAGATGCCAGACACAAAAGGGCCCATACTACCTGATTCCATCCATATGAAAGTTCCAAAACTTGGAAACCCATAGATACAGAAAATAGATTAGTAGGAGCTAGGGGAAGAGAGACTAAGCTCTAATGGATATAAGGTTTCTTTATGGGGTGATAAAAGTGTTCTAATATTATACAAGTAAAGATGGCTAGACCACACTGTGAATACACTGAAAAGCCACTGAATCCCACTTAAAATGGGTGAATTCCATCATATATGAATTATATATATTATATATAATATATTATATTATATATATTATATATATTATATATTATATTATATTTTATATATCTAATAAAACTGCTGTTAAAAAAGCCGTAGAATCATGTGTATGGGATGCTATCACTTATGGATTTGCTCGCCTCTCCATAAAATATCTCTGGAACCATACACAGGATACTAACATTGGGTTCCTCAGCAAAGGGACTGGGGACTAGGAGGAAGACTTTTTATCATGTATTCTTTTTTAACTTCTGAACTCTGTCAACATAGTGCTATCTAAGATTTTTATTTAAACGTGAAATAAAAGACCTGGTGTGGTGGCTCACTCCTGTAATCCCAGCACTTTGGGAGGCCAAGGCAGGAGGATTGCTTGAGCCTAGGAGCTCTAGACCAGCCTGGGCAACATAGTGAGATTCCTGTTTCTATAAAAAAACTTTTTAAAAATTAGCCAGGCATGGTGGTTCATGCCTATAAGTCCCAGTTATTTGAGAGACTGTGGCAGGAGGATTGCTTGAGCCTGGAAGGCTGAGGCTGCAGTGAGCTGAGATCACACCACTGCACTCTGGCCTAGACACAGACTGAGGCCCTGTCTCAAAAAAAAAAAAAAAAAAAGTGGAATGAACCAGGTGTGGTAGGTGGCTCACGCTTGTAATCCCAGCACTACGGGAGGCTGAGGCGGGCAGATCATGAGGTCAAGAGATCAAGACCATCCTGGCCAACATGGTGAAACCCCATCTCTACTAAAAATGCAAAAATTAGCTGGGTGTGGTGGCACATGCCTGTAGTCCTGGCTACTCGGGAGGCTGAGGCAAGAGAATTACTTGAACCAGGAGGCAGAGGTTGCAGTGAGCCAAGATGGCACCACTGTACTCCAGCCTGGTGACAGAGCAAGACTCTGTCTCAAAAAAAAAAAAGGTGGAATGAAATTAGAAAATGTTTTTAACAGACTAGGTCCTTCTACTGGCTTAACAATGCAAGGCTCTATGCAAAACAATACATTTGGAGGCTGTAAATGGCAATGAGTGCTAAACGCAGACTGAAATAACATAAATATTAGTACAGTTTTCTTCTTATATTGTATAATTCTCGTTCCATTAATGTTTCCTGATTGATTTTCTAACTATATATCTCAGTGGCTTTCTGCTGAACAAATTTTCTGTGTCTCTTGTTTGAAGACCCAAACTGAACAAATATCTGCTATGAAGGATCAAATTCTCAAATTTCTTATAAAAATAAAATCACAGCAACGATAACAAACACATTTTTTTCTTAAATGTTGTGATAAAACCTCCCTCTACAAAAAGTTATATTTTAGAGAAAACTAAGAATGATAAATAGCCCTTAATTTAAGAAGAGATAGCCCTTAGGAAAAAGCCAAAAACAGCTCAGAAACATATGTTCCACCCTAAATTTCCATCCAAATGGATTAATACGCCCTGTGAAAGCCATTCCTCATTTTTCAACAACTTTGTCACAGAGCTTGCCCACAAACAGGCTTCTAAAACAGGCCACCAAACCCCAACTCCACTCACAACAAGGCCAGAAGGAAATAGCACTTCCTTGGTAAAGAAGTTCTCCCTTTCATCTGATTCCAGGGTGCAGCCCTTTCCATTTTGGAGAGCTTTGTGCTAGAGATCTTATTCGACATACGTATTGTCTTCACTCTTCTGTTATTGGTGCCAGTGCTGCCCACTCCTTTGCTGATGAAACAGAGAGGGAGAGCTGCTTTACAATGCTGCATAACATGCCATGACAGCCTCAATTCCCTAGCGTGGCACAGAGCCTTTCCAAGGCTGGCTCTAGGTTACCATTCCAGCCAGTTTATCGCTCTCCTCATCTCGCCCCAGAGCCTACATTTCTGCCACATCAAACTTCTAGCCCTTTCCCCAACACAGCACACTCTTTATAATACAATATGCTTTGTGCAAGCTATCTCTCAGTCTGAATGCCTTCTCCACCAACCCACTCCTGTTGAGCCAACTCCCACCCTTCCTTCAATGCAACTCCAAGACAATCACTACTGTAAAGTCTTCCCTAACTTGTGGTCTAATCATAGATATTTTTTCTGAAGTATAAATGAATTTTTAGGGTGGGTGTGGCAGCTCATGCCTGTAATTCCAGCACTTTGGGACGCCAAGGAGGGGGCAGATCATGAGGTCAGGAGATCGAGATCATCTTGGCTCGACTGAGCCATCGCAATCCAGCCTGGGTGACAGAGTAAGACTATGTCTCACAAAAAAAAAAAAAAAAAGAAAAAAAGAATTTTTATAAAGGTGTAAAAATTGGCATATTTCATGTAATCAAAGATACCACTGATAGTAAAACACATTATTTTCTGTGTCACAAAGAAATAAAAATGCTAGCTATGACTCACCAACGACTATAAGGCATATCTCAATGTCACAGATATTAAAATATTAAAAACTGTGTCAGAATTGATGAAAGGCAGTAAACCACAAACCTGAAAGGTAAGCATGTTGTCTTCCAACTATCGGTTTAACATATACCACATCTCAACAACTGTTTTCCAGTGTCTCCCTGGCTTCTGGCATCTGGGACTCTGAATTTTACTCAAATTTGGTTCTTCTGTCTCTCAGTTCTTAGCTCAGAACTTAAAACCCAGAATATGTATGGTAAAATGAGTCCTACTTATTAAGTTTGAAAATAAGAGTGCCCATTTATTAAAAACATGTTTAATAAAATACAAAAAGATTATGATAAAACATAGAAATCAGTAATATCGTAAAACTAAACAAACAAACAAAAAGCTTCTTTGCCCATAGTGACCCAGGCAATCAACACCCAACATTTCAGCATCATCAGTGTTAACCCAAACATAATAGAGATGCTAAGTATTTTCAGTGTTTTTAAAAAACACACAGGGTATTCCCTGTGTTCACGGTTCTAAAAACATTCTTGATATTAGTCTGCTGAATCTTCTATTCATGCTATCAGTGACATGGTATTTACAATAACAAGATTTTTGCCCTGTAACATAAACAATGACAAGCACTTAAAAATATTTGTAATAAAAAATACGATACCATTTTTGATACTTGACTGCCAAGAGCCTTCTTTTTTCTTTCTTTCTTTTTTTTTTTTTTTTTTTTTTTTTTTTTTTTTTTTTTTTTTTTTTTCAGACAGAGTTTCACTCTTCTTGCCCAGGCTGGAGTGCAATGGCACGATCTTGGCTCATTGCAACCTCTGCCTCCCTGGTTCAAGCGATTCTCCTGCCTTCGATTCCCAAGTAGCTGGGATTACAGGCGTGTGCTAATTTTGCATTTTTAGTAGAAATGGGGTTTCTCCATGTTGCTCAGGCTGGTCTTGAACGCCCGACCTCAGGTGATCTGCCCGCCTTGGTCTTCCAAAATGTTGGGATTACAGGTGTGAGCCACTGTGCCCAGCCTTGCCAAGAGCTCTCAAGCTGTACCCCTTTCCTCAGGGCAAGCTAATAAGAAAGCCCAGATGAGCCATCCTTTGGAACAGGTAGGAAGTTCAAATCAAGACCTGGATTGAAGGAATATATAAGGACCTTCACTCCAGATCCAGTAACTTATCACAATAAAAGTAGAGCCAGTCTCCCTTCCCTGCTTTCTCAAGCCATTCTTGTACCTTCATGGGCAGCCTGGTCCTGCTCTCCCCAGAAAGCTTCAGTAAGTGAATTATAAACCCTTTACTTCCCTTTTGTCTCAAAACAAAAACCAAAGAAGTGACTGCAGTAATTCTGGTGCTGTGTACTGCAGCCATGACCTAGAGTAGAGACAAGGAGATGGGGAGAGAAATGGATGACATACAGGATTTCTGCTATTAAATTGGACGTGGGAGTGAAGAGAAGGGATGAATGAAGAATAACTCCTGGGTTTCTAGCTTGAGCAACTGGATAGATTTAACTGGAGAGAAGGAATAGAAAACAACCTGCCATTTAGGAAATGTTAAGTTTGCAATGTCAATGAGAGATCTTGAGACCTCTAAGTAGTTAAGCAGGTAACCAGATTTGTAGTTCTGATGTTTAGAGAGGTCGGAATTGTATGCACATTTTGGAAGTTACCAGCATACAAGCAGTATTTTAAACTACAGGAGAAGATGCCATCATACAGGAAAATAATGTAGAGGAAGATGAGAGCCAAGCCTAAGTTACAGGGACACCAAACTATAAAGTCAGGGAGGGAGAAAAGACCCTGCAAAGGTGGCTGAAAGGGAGCGGACTGTGAGAGGGGAAGAAGACCACCGAATGGGGTGTAAGTAAGGCCAAGAGAAGAGAGGAGGAGGGTCTGGAAAGTCACATAAGGTGGCTACAGGGAAGAACCAACAGGCTTTGTCAACCTGGAGTCCTCTGGTGATGCTGACACGAGAAGGTTCAATGGAGTGGCAGAGGCAGCTGTGGGATGGCTGGACAGAAGAAAGTGGGAAGGGTGGCGGTGCATGCAAAGAAAGGAGTATAGTCCATTTAAAAAAATTTTTGCTGAGAGTTACAGCCCAGAATGTAGCTAAAAAGGACTGTAGAACCAAAAGAAGGCTTTTAAGATTAGAAATTCTGCTAGGTGGCTGGGCGTGATGGCTCAAGCCTGTAATCCCAGCACTTTGGGAGACTGAGGCCGGTGGATCACGAGGTCAGGAATTCAAGACCAGCCTGGCCAACATAGTGAAACCCCATTGCTACTAAAAATACAAAAATTAGCCGGGTGTGGTTGTGGGCACCTGTGGTTCCAGCTACTTGGGAGGCTGAATCAGGAGAAGGGCTTGAACCTGGGAGGTAGAGGTTGCAGTGAGCTGAGATCGGGCCACTGTACTCCAGCCTAGGTGACACAGTGAGACTCTATCTCCAAAAAAAAAAAAAAAAGAAAAGAAAAGAAAAAAGAAATTCTGCCGGGCACAGTGGCTCACGCCTGTAATCCCAGCACTTTGGAAGGCCGAGGTGGGTAGATCACGAGGTCAGGAGTTCAAGACTAGCCTTGCCAAGATGGTGAAACCCCATCTCTACTAAAAATACAAAAACTTAGCCAGGTGTGGTGGCAGGCACCTGTAATCCCAGCTACACAGGAGGCCGAGGCAGGAGAACTGCTTGAATGCAGAGGGTGGAGATTGCAGTGAGCCAAGATCACGCCACTGCAGTCTAGCCTAGGCAAAAGAGTGAGACTCCATTTCAAAAAAAAAAAAAAAAAAAAGATTAGAAATTTTAGCTTATGTTTGTATTGTGGTAAGAATGATCTAACGAGGGCAATAATTAAAGCAAAACATGCTTAAGGATATAAAAAGAGATGGTAGGGTTTTCCCAGGGTTGAGGGATTGCCAGGTAAGTGCAATAACGGCACAGAAGGACTGCAGAAGTAGGAGCCTTTACAAAGGAATGATTATAACAATGAACTATGGACTCCAGGTTGGAGTGGGAGAGGGAAGCAGCCAGGAGTAACAAATGCAAAAGAAAAGCAGGGAGGGATGGGAAGACTTGATGAGTTCCAGAAACTGTAGTAGTGAAACTATAAGAGGAGATGGGGCTTGAAGAATGGGATAAGATTTTGGAGTTCCTACATTTTCTGGTAACGACGGGGTTCTGAGAAGATAAGAGGGGTAAGGAAAGAGAGCCAAAGAACATGTTCAGAGTAGTGATTGTAATTAACAGGGATATGAAAAATGAGGGGGCAAATCCAGACACTTTTGAGAGTGAAGTACAAAACAAGTTGCCTAGCTGTATTCCCCAGGTATACGACTGCTTACCAGGCTCCCTGGGGCTTCTCTGGGTGTCATGGCAATGTTTAATGTTTATGGAAAGGCAGCACATACAGAGAATTTGAGAGCTCAATTTCTACATCTGTATGAGGTAAACTACACCTTAGAATTTTTGAAAACATCAATTATTATTGGAAAATTCAAAAGCTCTTCTACTTAAAAATTTTCAATTAACAAACCAACAAAGCATGGTAACACTCTACACACCACCAATAAATTCATTCAACAAACACCTGAATTCCTTCTATGTCCCAGTCACTTTTCTGGGCCTCAGCAAAGATTTATACTGTAGCAGGAAAGCCAAGAAAGAATAAATATTGTGTGTGTGTGTGTGTGTGTGTGTGTGTGCGTGCGTGCACATGCGTGCATGTGTGTGTGTGTGTATGCATTATATATTAGTCCCTTTGGCTGGGTGTGGTGGCTCATGCCTGTAATCCCAGTACTTTGCAAGGCTGAGGCAGGCAGATCACCTGAGGTCAGGAGCTCAAGACCAGCCTGACTAACATGGTGAAACCCCGTCTCTACCAAAAAACACAAAACTTAGCTGGGCGTGGTGGTGTGCACCTGTGGTCCCAGCTACTCAGGAAGGTGAAGTGGGAGAATCACTTGAACATGAAGTGGAGGTTGCAGTGAGCCAAGATCGAGCCACTGCACTCCAGTCTGGATGACAGTGAGACCCTGTCTCAAAAAAAAAAACCCAAAAAACCAAAACATATGTATTAGTCCATTCTTACATTACTATAAAGAAATACCTGAGACTGGGTAATTTATTAAGAAAAGATGTTTAATTGGCTCATGGTTCTGCAGGCTGTACAGGAAGCATGATGCTGGCATCTGCTCTGCTTCTGGGGAGGCCTCAGGAAGCTTACAGTCATTGTGGAAGGTGAACAGGGAGCAGGTATGTCTTCCATGGCAGGAGCAGGAGCAAGAGAAAGAAGAGGGAGGCACTACATCCTTTTAAACAACCAGATCTCGTAATAATTCACTCACTATCATGAGAACAACACCAAGAGTATAGTGCTAAATCATTCATGAGAAATCTCCACCCCAAGATCCAGTCATCTCCCACCAGGCCCTACCTCCAACCTTGGGTATTACAATTTGAAATGAGATTTGGGCTGGGACGTATATCCAAACCGTATCAATATATTTCCAGCTACAAATAGTAGGAAGAATATAATGTACAGCAAAGGAGATCAGTAAGTAATGGGGTTAGCAGTTACATGGACATTTTATTTGTGTGACTGTGTTGTTAGCAAACATGAGTATTTGCTGTGTTCATGTTCATTTTTGTGCATTCTGACTCCTAAGTCCAAGGTTCTTTCAATTTAACATTAGTATACTACATATCTTGAAATCTTGATTATTTAATTTAAAAAAAGGTAATGAATTTTAAAACAAGAAATCTCAATACGCAGTGGATGGTAATGGTTCTCTGCAGAGATAATCTACTTTTAAATGATAGGCTCTCTATCCAGGAAAGCTCTCAAAATCCAGAAAAGATCCAATCAAGGTTTCTAGACTGTATCCTCATATCTAAAGTGTTACTGTCAGCAGCACACTGCATCACTGCCCAGTGAAGAGGGTGATGTGACCAATCCAATGCTCCTGTCAGTTATATTGCTACTGTGAAGAAAGGGGTGTTTTAGGCTATTGCAGCTTGATGACCAGAGCCACTGAGGTCATTCAATAAATGTCCACTGGGCTGATCCCATATTCCCTGGGCAATCTTGTGAGAACAATCCATCTCAGCACAGGGAGAAAATGTACTAACAACTTAATCTGCTTAAATATACTAGCCCCCTAGCATTTATAAAGTTCACTGTAAGTTAAGCTGACATTACAATCTTATTGAACACGACCCCTCAACTCTTCCTGATCCCAGCCCAGTTCTCTCCCCAGACTCATCCTGGCCCTGAGCCACATCTCTATCAAATCCAGTGTCTAGAATACAAAGTTAAGGACCGATTACCACCCTGGTCTTAAGATCTTAAGTCCTGGGAGGTCCTGCTTCCCTATTTCCACTCACTGTCTGCTCTAATGTTTCCAGTTTCCACTTGGGGTGGAACAGTTCAACAGTTCATCTAATAGGTACTAAACATTTACTATATTTTGTATATTATGCTAAGTATTGGAGACCCAAAGGTATATAAGACACACAGTTTCTGCATTTGGGGAGACAGTAATATAAAAACATAGTTTTAGATAAAGAGATAGAGGAAGCTTAAAGGCAGATCGTTGACTTTGAGATTACATTTGAGATGAGAAAGCTAAATAGGAGTTAGCCAGGTAAATAAGGGACAAGGGCAATCAGAAGAGTGAAAATATCATATACAAAATCAAGGAGACATAAAACAGCAGCAGAAACGTTGCAAAAAAATCAATAAAGTACAAGGAAGGGAATGGCAGATAATGAGGACAGGAATGAGTCAAGCTAAGGACCTAAGTACATCCTAGAGATAATGGGGAGAGATGGAAGATCTTAGCAGAAGAGTGGTACAATTAAATATGCCCTAGATATAGATCCCTCTGGCAACAGTTGGGAGGGCAGACCTAAAGGGAAGATGACTAGCATTAGAGAGTCCATCTAGGAGCCTCGAGCCTCTTGCAGTAACATGAACTTAAAATGATTGGCATTTGTCCTAGAACAATGGAAAGGAAGGAGTGGGTCCAGAAATAAAAGGTAAACACTGGCAGAGCTCTGATTAAATTCAGGGAGGTGAGGTGATGAAAAGGAAGGATCCTAGGATGAAGACCAAATTTTTGGCTTGGCTGACTTGAGGGAAAGGTGAATGGGGACAGCAGCAAGCAATAACAATAGCTAGTGGCATGCAGGAGGAGGCACCGTTTGAAGAGGAGAGATATATGGGGTGGAGTTCTAAGCATACAGAGTTTGAGGTGCCTCTGGACATTCCAATAGGTATGTCCAGTGGTACACAACGATCAGTAGGTAAGATTCTACAGTTCAGAGCATTGGGAATATATTTGGGAGCCACCATTTACTCAACAAATATGTACTGAATGTCTATATCTGCCACATATTCACAGTCAACAAATAAAATGGATGAAATTACCAAAGATAAGCATGCGGTGAGACTAGCAGAGGGCTGAGAGCAGAACCTGCCTAAGGAAAATCAACACTGGAGGATGAACACTTGGAGAAGACAGGGAAGAGAGATGACAACCAGGAGTCATGTCACAAAGGCAAAGGAAATGAGATTGAAGTGGTCAACAATGTCAGGCAAAGAGGTCTGGCAAGAAAAGGCTGAAACAGGTTAGCCGATTTGGTAATAGCAGGTGGCCTTTATCAAAGTGTCAAATAGTGAGAGGAAGAAGTCAGATAGCACCAAGTTGAGATATGAAGAAAAAGCGCTAAAATAGAGAGAACAATGAATAGAATTGTTTATGATCATGGGAAACCACAATCTGAGATCTCCACTTACGGCTTATCTTTTAAAACTCATTAGTTATTTCTGTGTGAAGCTGTTTTGTGGATAAGATTAATATTGCAATTGGGGGACTCTGAATAAAGCAGATTACCCTTCATAATGTAGTGGGCCTTATCCAATCAGTTGAAGGTCTTAAAAATAACAAAGACTGGCTGGGCGCGGTGACTCATGCCTGTAATCCCAGAACTTTGGGAGGCTGAGGCGGATGATCACCTGAGGTCAAGAGTTCGAGACCAGCCTGACCAATATGGTGAAACCCCGTCTCTACTAAAAGTATAATAAAATTAGCTAGGCGTGGTGGTGCATGCCTGTACTCCCAGGAGGCGGAGGCAGGAGAATCACTTGAACATGGGAGGTGGAGGTTCATTGTATGCCAACCTAGGCAACAAGAGCAAAACTCCACCTCAAAACAAAAACAAAAACAAACAAAAAAACAAAGACTGATCACCCCTGAAAAAGAAGGAATTCTGCCAGCAGACTGCCTTTGGACTTGAATTGCAAATTTTCCCTGGGTCTCTAGCCTGCCAGCCTACCCTGCAGATTTTGGACTTACCAAGCCTCCACAATCATGTGAGCCAATTCCTACCTATCTATCTATCTATCTATGCCAGCAGGATATAGATAGGTTATCTATGTATATTTATTTATTTTGTTGTTGAGATGGAGTCTTGCTCTGTCACCAAGCTGACAGTGGCGCGATCTCAGCTCACTGCAACCTCCTCCTCCCAGGTTCAAGCGATTCTACCGCCTCAGCCTCCCAAGTAGCTGGGACTATAGGTGCGCGCCGCCACACCCAGCTAAATCTATTTATATTTATATAAAGAAAAAGAAAGTGCACCCACACCCACACACATCCTACTGGTGCTGTTTGGAGAACCCTGACTAATTTTGGTATTGAGAGTGGCTCTAAAGAAGCAGAATCTTAAGGATGAGTTCTCTGAATTGATTCTAGAGTTTCAGGACTTGGCTCTCTAACTGAATTAGATTTAAGGACACTAATTACTATTTCCAGTAGTAAAGAGTGCACTGATAGTCCATGGGTATGGGTGGCAATAGATATATGCAAAATATCACAATTGGATACTTCTAATCAAACACGTATAAGAATCAGGTTCTGGGTAACCACATATACCATACCTTTAAACATTTTTGTCAAATTATGAGTATAATGAGATATCTTGGTTACTCCTAATGGCAATGGATGAAGTGAGAAAAGAAATGGATGAGCTCAAGGATTCAAATTCCCAGCTTGAGCACTACATATCTGATCAGAAAACTTTGTCTGAAAGATACCCTTATCGACTGCTGAAAATCAAATCCAGAATCGTATCCTGCAAATGACTGAATTACAGCACAAATTGAAATTCCAAACCTCTGCAGGGTGTCTACTACTAAAGTGAGGGCACTGACTGAAAAGAAATGAGATCTGAAAACTGGAATGGAGAAATGGGGGAAGTCTTTTATGGATCTAGAAACATTAAATCCCTAAATTCTGATGAGCCTTCTTTGCCAGTGGAAGCAGCCATCCACCCCCATCTGAGGAGATTAAACCTGCTGTGCCTGAGGAAACTTCAATGGCCTTCCCTGAGGCAGCTGCATTGCAAGACATCGCTGATTCACCTCAAGACCTACCTCCAACACCTTTCTATGCTTCTAGATCTATAACTAGACTTAAGTCTCTTAAGGTTCCTAAAGGTGAGGTACAATGTGTGAGCCATGAAGGTGTGCATACTCTAAAAAAAACTATTTGATTTTTCTAATTTATATAAACAGAAATCTGGGGAATATGTGTGGGAATGGTATTAAGGGTGTGGGATCATGGTGGAGGGAACATCAAGTTGGATTAGGCCAAATTTACTGTTATGAGCCCACTAATCAGAGATTCTACATTTAATGTTGCAACTCAGGGAGTTAGAAAGGTCTCTAACAGTTTGGTTTGCTAGCTGAAACATGGACCAAATTTGGCCCTCAGTAAATGAACTTGAAATACCAGGCCTGTTTCAGCTTACTTTGGAGGAAGGCATTCAAAGGCCTAGGGAGCCAGGAATGTTAGTGGGTGGTTTTTTGGTTTTATTTTGAGACGGAGTTTCGTTCATGTTGCCCAGTTTGGAGTGCAATGGCGCGATCTCGGCTCAACGCAATCTCCCGCCTCCTGGGTTCAAGCAATTCTCCTGTCTCAGCCTTCCGAGTAGCTGGGATTATAAGCATGGGCTACCACACCTGGCTAATTTTGTATTTTTAGTAGAGACAGGGTTTCTCCATGTTGGTCAGGCCAGTCTCGAACTCCTGACCTCAGGTGATCCACCTGCCTCGGCCTCCCAAAGTGCTGAGATTACAGGTGTTAGCTACCTCGTCTGGTCCTAGAGTGGGTTTATCTTTCAAGATCTACTTACTCACCTGTGAGTGTCCAGAGGACATATCTTTTTTATTTTTTTTGGAAAGAGGGTCTTGCTCTGTTGCAGGCTGGAGTGCAGTGGTTCAGTCATAGCTCACTGCAGCCTTGAATTCTTGGGTTCAAACAGTCTTCCTGCCTCAGTCTTTTAGGTAACTAGGACTATAGGCACATGCTACCAGCCTGGCCAACATGGCAAAACACTATCTTTACTAAAAATACAAAAATTAGCTGGGTGTGATGATGCGTGCCTGTAATCTCAGCTACTCAGGAGGCTGAGGCACCAGAATCGTTTGACTGGGGAGGTGGAGGTTGCAGTGAGCTGAGATCGTGCCCCTGCACTTTGCCACCCAGAATGGTCTTGAACTCCTGACCTCAAGTGATTTACACATCTCAGCCTCCCAAAGTGCTGGGATTAAAGGCATAAGCCACTGTGCCCAGGCAGAGGACACACCTTTCCCCACATCACTGTGAAAAACAGATCCGTGAGGGGAGTCCCAGCATTTTCAAAGAACTTTGTGACACTCTTATTTATAGCCTAGAACTTATAGTGGGAACTGCTAGCACTAAATTGGGAAATGTAAATGCGCGGGAATCACTGGATCTTGGGATGACAGGGCGCAGCACTAAATTGCCAAAAGCAAGGTGGGCATGGCTACCATGATGGATAGCAGAGTCAAGGCACAGGTGGAAGTCTGATTCTCACCATCTATGGCATTGATTGGTCGATCATGGTATTCCTACAAATGAAATAGATAGGAAGTCTACTAAATTCTTACTTGAGCTATATAAACAGAAAATTTCTAGGTAAAGTGAACAAAAGTCTAATTTGAATCATAAAATCAGAAAGTCAGGACCCTTCAATCAATTCCCAAACTTGTGCCAGTTCACAGACTTAGAATTCCTTGAATAAAAGACAGGCTGAGTCCAAAGTAGCATAAATTTCTAAAGGAGTTTCAGTGAAAGCTCTTAAGTGGAAAGCACACTAGCTTTATATACCAAAATATTTAAAGAACTAAAACGACTTTGGGAGGCTAAGGCAGGCAAATCACCTAAGGTCAGGAGTTCGAGACCAGCCCGGTCAACATGGCAAAACCCCATCTCTACAAAAATACAAAATTAGCCAGGTGTGACAGCGCATGGCTATAATCCCAGCTACTCAGGAGGTTGAGGCAGGAGAACTGCTTGAACCCAGGAGGCAGAGGTTGTGATGAGCCAAGATTCCACCACTGCACCCTAGCCCGGGCAACAGAGCTAGACTCCATCTCAAGAAAACAAGAAAGAACGAAAATGAGCTGGGTTTGGCACACACCTGTAGTCCCAGTTACTTGGAGGCTGAGACAGCAGGATCACTTGAGCCCAAAAGTTTGAGGCTACAGGGAACTTTGATCATACTTGTGAATAGCCAGCCACTGCATTCTAGCCTGAGAATGACAGTGAGACCACATTTCTAAAAAAGAAAAAAATAAACTAAAGAACTAAACTGTATTTTGTAGTTTTGTTTGTTTGTTTTTGAGTCAGGGTCTCGCTCTGTTGCCCAGGCTGGAGTGAAGTGGCGTAAACATGGCTTACTTCAGCCTCCACTCCTAAGCAATCTTCCCAAAGATAGGGTTTTACCATGTTGCCCAGGCAATATTTTGTAGTTCTTAGTACTTACAAGAGTAGAAGGAAATGTCTGAGATAAGATAGCGTACAGGCCAACAAGCTAATAGGAAATCCTTAAGGCCAGATGTATTTCAGAACACAGACTTTTTCAGACTTTAAAGAATAAACACAATACATATACTGTATGTTACGTAATAGTCCCAAAAGAGTATAGGGCAGCATCCAACAATCAAACACATTAATATCTCTGTGGTGAAAAATACAATTAGTCATACCAAACAGGATCACAGTTGTAAACAATCTCTTACTGCTTCAGGTTGAATTTTGCAGCCAAAGAATTTGTATCAAACTTAGGAAAAAACTTAATTTTCAAAGTTTTTTGTGGCTCTGGAGTTACAGATAAAAGAACTGTGGACCTATAATTTGTTTTTTGTTTATTTTTACTTTGTAGAGATGGGTCTTTCAAGACAGAGTATCTCAGTCTATCACCCAGGCTGGAGTGCAGTGGCACGATCTCAGCTACTGCAACCTGTGCCTCCTGGGCTCAAGCGATTCTCATGCCTCAGCCTCCCGAGTAGCTGGGATTACAGGCATGTACCACCACATTCAGCTAATATTTTGGTATTTTCAGTAAAGATGGGGTTTTACCATGTTGCCCAGGCTGGTCTTGAACTCCTGAGTTCGGGCAATCCACCCGCCTCGGCCTCCCAAAGTGCTGGGATTAGAGGCATGAGCCACCATGCCTGGCCAATAACAGCATCTCTTAAAATGCACATAATAAACTCCCCAGATCCCAAAGTAGAATAGCATGGTCCCAGTATTAAAAAAATGTTTATTGCAAGTTCATCAAGGTTTGTTCAGTTGGTTGCAGCATGCTCCTTACAAAACTTAAGTCATGGATTTCATTCTATGAGGCAATCTTATCTGTAACACACAGGATAGGCAAAGACATACTGCATTTCTAACTCCAATCAACTAAACCTAAGTATTGGATTCAATGTACCATTATTGCTAAAAAATTGCTCAAGCTCTATGTTCTGACAATAGATCAGAGGTATCATAAAGTATCCACAGTTTCTAAAGAGACTCTAAGTTTAGAAGAAAAAAACTACTGAAGGAGGATTTATCATTGAAATCATCTTGGATAAAGGCCTAATGGGATCAAGGAAAAATTGTAAATGAATAAAAAATTACAGTAGCCACGTGCATTGAAAAAGACAATGAATAGGTTGGGCACGGTGGCTCATGCCTGTAATTCTAACACTTTGGGAGGGTGAGACAGTTTGGGTCACCTGAGGTCCGGAGTTTGAGACCAGCCTGGCCAACATGGTAAAACCCCATCTCTACTAAAAATACCAAAAAAAAAAAAAAAAAAAAATTAGGCATGGTGACTTACTCCTGTAATCCCAGTTACTTGGGAGGCTGAGTCAGGAGAATCACTTAAACCTGGGAGGCTAAGGTTGCAGTGAGCCAAGATTGCCTCACTGCACTCCAGCCTGGGTAACACAGCAAGATTCTGTCTCCAAAAAAAAAAAAAAAAAGATAATAAATAAAGAGGTTTAAAGGCAAAGATATAAAGGTCCCAGGAGACAACCACAATTTCTCAATTTATGCACTATGGTAAATGGAGCTAACCGACCTCTGCTTTCTTATAGCAGCAAAAATTCCAAAGACTTTTGTTTGGACTCTAGGGCACTACTATTGTCAAATGACTTACCAAAGTAAGAGTGGAAAAGGAAGAAATAAATTATCATTGAAGATACATGAAGACTTAATATCACCAGCCTTACGGGTCAAGCCTCAGAGCCTTATGACACTTGAAGCCTCAGGAGATGCTTCTAGTTCCTCTAATAATTAAATTGCCTTTGATGGGCTAAAGACTAATCAATAATAAATTATATGCCAAAGCATAGCATTTGACTCTCTAAAATGACATCTGTGGTCTTAGGGAGCAAGACTAAAATCTTTCCAAGGTTGAGGTACAACATGAGATGCATGTCTTACACAAATAATTCAAATTCTCAGATAAAAGATACAATTAAAAAACACCCAGGCTCCAGTTAGAAGGCTCTAATAATCCAGGAGAGATACGATTGTGGTTGTACTATATTAGCTTCAGTTTGGATGCAAAGGGGATGGTGAGAAATATTTACTAGGTAGACCAGCATCTACTGGATGGAAGGAAAGCAGCAATATTTCTGAAAAGCTATGTTTTCCCCAATTAAACTATGTTTTTAAAACTCAGTGGGAAAAATCAACCTTTAAAGAAATCCTACAACATATTCCTTATAAGTTTTTGTCTGTTTGTTGTTGTTGTTTTTCTGAGACAGAGTTTCAGTCGCCCAGGCTAGAGTGCAATGGCATGATCTCAGCTCACTGCAACCTCTGCCTCCTGGGTTCAGGCAATTCTGCCTCAGCCTCCCAAGGAGCTGGGATTCCAGGTGCACACCACCACACCTGGCTAATTTTTGTATTTTTAGTAGAGACGGGTTTCACCGTGTTGGCCAGGCTGGTCTTGAACTCCTGACCTCAGGTGATCCACCTGTCTTGACCTCCCAAGCGCTGGGATTATAGGCATGAGCCACCATTCTCGGCTAATAAGTTTTAAAAGTATTTTGTAATACAAATAAGATGATCCATTTTTTTTAATTTGCTGCAAATTTTCAGAGTAGATCATATTTTCTTAAAAGTTGTGACTGCTGGGAATTTAATCTGTCCTTTGGTATTATTTATTTGAGTAGATGTTTCCTGTCTGTCACTTCTCACTAGCATCTAGGCTCCCTGCTGCATCCCCATATATAAACAGTGCCTGGTGCCCAGCAGGTATTCATTTAAGTTGAGTAAGTGAATAAATTAGACTTAGTCAAAACACAAACTTGCATTTTATGTACTTTTGCATATAGCTGTCTTTCACTTAATATTTATCTTTTTCTTTTGGCAGCATCTAAGCCTAGTGAATATCCTGCAGTTGGTGTAAAAAATATATATATTTTACAGGACTAAGTTTCTATTTTACTATACCGACTAGTAAATAAGTAAAAGGCCAAGGGAACTAATGAGAATCAGGTAATGTATGAAATCACAGTTGGGAAAAATATTCTTCTTGCATAAACATATATTGAGTACCTACTATACCATGCTAAATCTTAACTCCATATTGCCAACTCCTAACAAACTGTTATCGAGACATGCCTGTGCCTCACTGCCATTTAACACATATTTTTAGCATCGATCATATCCACTATGTTAAGCGCTAGAAATACTTCTAAAAACAAGACAGATGCTATCTCTGTCCTAGATTCTGATATAGGAAAAAAAAGAGAGAAGAAAAACTAAATAGACATTACAACAAGGAAGTAAACAGCGAGCCAGCAAATAGTAACAGGTAACTACCCTAGAATAAGATGGTCAGAGAAATCTCTCTGAAGAAGTGAAACTTAGGTTTAAGCCTCAGTGATGAAAAGAAGCCAGCCCTGGGCAACATCAGAATAGCTAGTCCAAAGGCCCTGAGGTGGGAATGAGTGTCACAGAGCAGAAAGATGGCAGTGTGGCTTGAATATAGTGAGAAGAGGGTGGTGGGTGGTACAAGTTGAGGTCATAGAGGTAGGCAGAAACCAGATCACAAAGAGCTTTTAAGGTCATGGGAAGTTTAGATTTCATTCCAAGTGCAATGGGAAGCCATTAATGATTTTAAACAAGAAAGCAACATTATCTGATCTGCATTTAACAAAAATCATTCTTGTAATTGTGTGGAGAATGGATTAAAAAAGCACTGGATGTGGTGGCTCATGCCTGTAATCCCGGCACTTTGGGAGGCCGAGACAGGTCAATCACTTGAGGTCAGGTGTTTGGGACCTTGCCAACTTGGCGAAACCCTGTGTCTACTAAAAATTAAAAAAATTAAAAATTAGCCAGGCGTAGTGGTGCACACCTGGAGTCCCAGCTACTTGGGAGGCCGAGGCATGAGAAGAATCACTTGAACCCGGGAGATGAAGGTTGCAGTGAGCCAAGATTGCCCAACTGCATTTCAGCATGGGCTAGACAGAGCAAGATTCCGTAATAACAACAAAAAAGAACTAAGATGGGGGAGAAGAGGAAGAGCAGCTGGGAGGTCATCACAGTAATATAGGCAAGAAATAATGGTGACTGACCAAAAGGCTAGGAATGGAGGTAGAAAAAATATCAATTCCAGACGCATTTTAGAGATGGGAGAACTGACTGGCTGTGAAGGACAGGGAAGATTCAAGCGGGGATCCTAGGTTTCTGGGCAGCACAATTAGATGTATGGAGGCTCCATTTACTGAAATGGATGGTACAAATTACTGAGATTTAGTCCTTACATTCTGTGTGCTCATTTCAACTGCCAAATTCAGTGAATTCTTATTACATATATTCTCTCTTCATCTGACAATGCTGAAATACCAAATTCTCCTGGTTTTTCTCTTACTCACAGAGTCTCTTTCTCAGGTTTCATATGCCTCAGAACTCTGTCGCTGGCTCTCTGCTATGTTCTTCAGTACATTTTCCCTGGATGACCTCATCCAAACAATCTAAGCTTTAACTATTAACCACCTAACTGTCCAAATCTGCATCTCCAACAAGACCTTTCTCCTTACCTCCAGAAATGTCTATCCAATTGTTTTCTGCCCATCTCCATTTGGACGTCTTACTAGCATCTCAAACTCAACATACTCAAAAGTATCTCCATCATCTTTTTCCCCCAAGACTCCTATTTCCCAATCTGTGAAAAGGCCAAAAATATGCCCAGCTTCCCAAGTCCAAAAACCTATGATCATTTTATCCACCTCCTCTTTCAGTCCTGCATCAGTTTCCAAGCTCTATCAAACACACTTTCTAAATGGCTCATGAATATGTGTCCTCTCTCCATAGCCCAGTGCTTGAGTTAAAAACTTCATCATCCTCCCCTGGACTATTACAAGTCTTCTGCTTTCTCTGGCTTCAGTCTCACCCCACTCTAACCTATCCTTCCCATCTGAATAGACAGAGAAATCCCCACTGGATTAAATGTGGCAGACAAGGCCCTTTGCAAGTTGGTGCCCTTGGCTGGCTCTCTGCCTCAACTCCCACCATCCACCTTATATACACTCCAACCTCCTACTATACTGCACCACCAACAGGTTCATTCATAACTGTATGTACTTCCGCCCCTCCCCAAAGCCTACTCAGTTTAAACTTCCTTCCTCCAGTAGCCTGAACTACAGTCTGAGATAATGACCTTCCTTCAAGCTCCCACAGTACATCTTTACCAATGTGCTGCTGGCCTTACATAGTGGTATACATCTGTAGCCCGAGCTGCTTGGGAGGAAAAGGCAAGAAAATCACTGGAGCCCAGGAGTTTCAGTTCTAGAGCAGCCTGGGCAACACAGTGAGACCCACCCTCCCACCACCCACCTCAGAAAAAAAACAGACTTCTTATACTACTTATCACAGTGTTTCTCTCATTGAATTGCAAATTATTCGAGGGTGAGGACTCTCTTGTTGTTTAACACTTAAAAGGTGCCTACTAAATGTTTGCTGAGTTAACTGTCTTGATCAAACTTGAGAAGCTTTCCTGTAAAAGATGAACTATTATGTGCAGTATCCATGACAAGAAAAAAAGGTAATTTGGCAAGAATTTTAGATTCGATAATTTTTTAAACTAAACCAATAACATCAGCTGCTGATTTTTACATATCAACATTCATCTTCATTATTGAAGAATTACGTCCGAGGTGTATGGGACTATTACTCTGGTGATCTTTTCACTACTATGTAGTTTCACACTCCTGCTACATTTAATACCCTGATTTTAATTAAGATCACCCTATCTGCTTTGTCCTCTATAGCAATGTCTGACCTCTCATGCACAGTAATTCTGTCTGAAGTATATTTCTGATAAACTTAAGTCGTTTGATTAAACACAAATACCACCACCAACAAACACACTTTCAACGGTTTTTTTTTCTAAGACAAAATACAGAATGAATTCTGTCTTATACATACAAAGCATACTGTCATCTGTCAACCTCTGGAGGGTGGGGAGATTTTTACATTTATGCTTTACAGTCCCTAGAATCACTGGCTATGTGGAACAGTTGGTGATCCAACAGAACTTCACCTAGTTTCCTCGATCCAAAGATTGTATTAAGAACTTTTCCGCGAAGACAGAAATTACTGAGTAAACTCTGGTATTCAGATACTGTGATGCAATCCACATTTTGAAAACAAAAGGAATGAAAAAACTCTACGTGGTTTCTTAGCAGCTGGCCCTCTTTATAACTATTATTTGACCAAATTCGGAGACAGCAACAAGTACTTTGCTTTGAATAACTACACAGAAAGTCCTGTGGCAGATACCACTCCAGATGTCCATAAAACAACTCATCCAATTCCCATAAATTGAGCGCGAGGTTTACCATAAGCCTGAGTCATGATATTTGGTACGAAAAACGAGCTTTTTTTTTTTTCCTTTAGGAAGACTATGCTTTTTAATGTTCTATGTCTTGTCAAATTATGGTGGCTACGTCTGGAATTATGATGGATTTGACCTAATTCTTTTAAGTCAGGCCATCTCCTGGTATTCCTAGCTCTTTGCATTGTAACCTAGAAGTAACTATACATATATATATATATATATATATTTTTTTTTTTTTTTTTTTTTTTTTTTTTTTTTGGAGACGGAGTCTCACTCTGCAGCCCAGGCTGGAGTGCAGTGGTGCAACCTCCGCCTCCCGGGTCCCAGTTCAAGCAATTCTCCTGCCTCAGCCTCCTAAGTAGCTGGGATTACAGGCACGGGCCACCATACCCAGCTAATTTTTGTATTTTTAGTAGAGACGGGGTGTCATCTGTTGGCCGTGATGGTCTTGAATTCCTGACCTCGTGATCCACCTGCCTCGGCCTCCCAAAGTGCTGGTATTACAGGCGTGAGCCACCGCGCTTGGCTGTAACTATATTTTTTAATCGGTGTTTTGCAGACCACGGAAATGAGACAAATGAGATTCCAGGGCTCTTTTATTACGGAGACTTAAAACTGAATGAGAGCCTGGGAAGAGGAACTTAGAAGTACCACAAAACCCTGGCTTAACAGGAAATAAACCAACAAAGGCCCTACAAATGAAAAACCTGCAACCTTCCGCCACCTTCCAAAGGTGGAGAACGCCAGAACCCTGGTTCCCAAGTCAGAATCCGGTAGGGCCCGGACGATCCAGAGTCACCGTGAGGAGAAGGCAAGGGGCGCCGCGAGGGGTCACTGCAGACGCCCCCCGGGAAGGAGCAAGGTAGGGCGCTCTCCCCTCCTTCTTCGCACTCGGGGATCCAGGAAGGAAAAGAAAGAGACTCTGCGCCTTCCCGGTCCGTCGTGGGGGCCCGCGTTCCCCACTGGCTGGGTTCCCTCGGCCCCAAAGAACGCAGGCCGCGCCCCCTCCCCACCTCCGCGCTCAGCGCGCGCGGCTGGCCTACGACCTCCGCGAGAGGCGTGTGCCGGGCCCGGAAGCCCCCCGCCCCGGCCCCAGCCCTGGCATCACTCACGAAGCCCGAGAACCGCCGTCAGCACCGACCACGGCCAGCGCCTCCTGTCTGGGGCTGCAATCACCGCCCAGGCTCCGGCGGGCGCTGCCATCGTCCAGCCGCTGCAGTCGCCGCCGCAGCGTCCCTGAGCCCCGGTTCCCGCTGAGGTTGGCTCCGCTTGGGGAAGAAGGTTCTGATCTCTCCGCCACCCGCAGCGGGTAGCACCTCCACGCTGCGCTCCCCACTCCGGCCCCAGCCGCCGCTCGCCAGCTCTGCACCCTAGCCTCAGCTCCGCTCCGGCCCTCGCTGTCCGCTCATTGGCCTGCCCGCGCCCTTTGAAGGATGCGATTGGAAAGACAGGCTGTCCATCACCCATCCGCCAGGAAGGCCCCGCCTCCTCGGTCCCACCCAGGCGCCTTGGCCCCGCGCGGAGGCCAGGTCTGCAGCGGTCCCAAGCCACGCCGGGCCCTCTGCCTGCCTGCGTGGCTGTCCGCCTGCGAGCCCCGCCAGCCAGCATCTCCTCTGCCTCTCTGAGGGTCCAGTCCCACTGTCCTCTTCATCGTCTCTCCTTGCCACGGATCTTTGCTGGGTACTAACCTCGCCTCTGTTTCAGCTCTTCTTGGTCTCTGCCGGCCTCACCTAAAGAAAAAGAAGCAATTCATTTACCTTTAAAAGAAAGAAAAAACAGAAAGAAAAATAGTGAGGCATTCGATTGATGGGGGAGAGACTTCTGATTCAGTCGTCCAGGTAGAACACGTTCCCCTTGCCATGTCTCCAAGGCCTGTCCTTCGCGTGGACCAGATAATGTATCTGCTACAATTTGAGAAATCTGGTGGTTTAAAAAGAAGTCTCCATTTTGCCTTAACCCCCTCTTAGGAACTTCCCTCCTGGTTTCAGAAGGATGGGAATCTGGAACTCTTTCCTACTACCTGGAAAAAAAATGAAAGTGCTTTGGGATTGCTTTGTTTTTGCATGTCAGCGTTCCTGTCTGTGTCTGTGAAAATTAGAATGCACAAGTTCCCGACACTGGTTGCTGACCCTGCTCGCCCGGAACAGTCTGCCACCTACGGGTTGCCCTATCAATAGAAGTATTTGGAAGGATCGTTATGAAAATGGCTTACAAAAGGGAAAAATGGAGGGACAGGGGCACAAGAAAGATAAGTGTGAAGGAGAAAAAGGGAAGATTCAGGTGGGAGGCTGACACAGTGAGGAAGGGAAACAAGCTTTAGACAATTAGGACAAGGCGGGGCAGAGAATATGGTGAGAACCAAAATGCAACCTCTCACTTCAGGGTTTTGTCTAAAGTCAGACTTACCAATACCATTCCTGATATCTGTGCTGTTTTAGCTAACATTGTAGTACAGCAAAATCATAAGAACATTAGTGAGGAAAAAAACTAAAAAAGCATACCAGAATCACTTTGCCCTATTTCTGTCAGCAGATCCTTTTGAAATGTGTCTCAAATGCCATAGGTTGGGAAAGATACCAATGCATTAATTCACCTATGGATGTAGAACACCTGGGCTTTACTCTCAAGAAGCCCATTGTCTACCAGTGTACACAAACAAGTACTCGATTACATTTTTGAAAATGCTTGAAGAGCGAATGAAGGGACAGTGGCTCTCAGCAGAGCCTGCAGGGACAGTGGCTCTCAGCAATGTTAAAAGCCTCTCTGCTGATTGTGATGTACCTCAGCCACATATACCTCCCTCTCCCAAAAACCACTGGCCCAAGAGGCATCTAGAAAGATTCACCAAGGATAAAACAGTTACGGTGGACTTTAAAGGATGAATAAAAGTTCACCAGCGAGAAAACAGGAAAAGCAAACTCAGAGAACCAAAACTACCTACCAGGTGTGAGAAACATTAGATGAATTCTTTGTGGTTTGCAACTTGAGGGGAGTGAGGGAAAGAGGGGAAGAGAGAATGCCAGAAAAGCAGGCTGCGGTCATATTTTGAAGAGCCTTGAGTTGTGTTTGTTCTGGAGGCAGTGGAGAGTGGTGAAAGGGGTGTAAGAAGTTCAGATCTGTGTTTTAAAAAGGTAACCACCGGGGCAGGGCAACAGTGAAGAGCGCAGGAAATAAGGTATTGACAGTGGTGATGAGAAGACAGGATTTGAGAGACATTTCATGAAAAGAATGACAGGACTGGATATAAATGGGGTGAGAAGTATAATCAAGAGAAAAATAATTCCAGTTTCTAGCCTGTCTATCCTTGTCTTCGAGATCTGTTGCCAGAAGAAAATTGGAATGCGGGTGGTGTTCCAGGAACCCTGAGAATTTGACTCCTGGTGGATAACAATCAGAAAGATTCAAAGAGGAATCCTCGGGCCATCTTGAGAAAGATTTGCCTGAAGCCAGATCAGTTTAACAAAGTATGTCTTAATCCAGAAACACTGTTGCTAGAAATTTTTGAAAGTTGGAAAATTAGAGTTCTAGTGTCTCCTTCCACTGGGGACAGAAACACCAAATTGGGAGGAGGGTAAAAGGGTCCCTAGGGAGATGTTAATTCTTACAGGAGGAGGCTGTATCACCAGACTTCTACATTTACTGTAGCTGAGATAAAGTGTTCCTCAAGATACCCAGTATCTTCCCAGGCCCTGCAACTGTCTGTGTACTACATTTGCTTCACAGAGACCAAATTCTAGGGAAGAATGTGCCCTGGACAGATAACACAGACATTCCTCCTACCAAATAGGGATGTTTCCCTCTGTTAATGAAGCAATCGATATTCTGAGTTTTGCTATTGTCAGTCTTTGTGCATCATCGTTATGACAGTCAAATGAGATACTCAAGTATTTAGCCAACTAAGTAAAAGACAAGTTCCTTTTTAATGATTAGAGAGAAGTAGAAGTTGGGGTAAAAACCTAAAATGATAATAGCTATAGTAAATTCAAGTGGATAAAGAGAGCGGAGAGACTTCTTGAGACTGAGGCTTTCAAATATCTGAAGTGGTTACATTATTTTCTCTAACAAGTTATATTCTATATCTTCCTCCTTTTTAGGAGAAAAGCAGTATAAACTTCTTAGGTGTCCAGGGCATCATTTTTTCAAGTTAGATTTTGATGAATAAACTATCCTGGCAATCTAGAACCTGTTAACATATTATAAGGTATTCTTATCCTCCCTCCTTTCCTGGAGCCCTAAGAAGAACTGAAGACTCAAGTTAGGGCAGTTTTAAATAAAACAAAAAAGGGTGAAGACAGTGCTAGAGCTCCAAAACTATTATTTTCTGTTGTCAAACTATAGGAAGAAAGTAGACAATTTGGAGTCGGCCACATAGTACTTGTTAAATGTTTTTTGAAGAATGAGCAGGCCAGGCACAGTGGGTTACAACTGTAATCCCAGCACTCTGGGAGGCTGAGGCGGGTGGATCACAAGGTCATGAGCTCGAGACCAGCTTGGCCAACATGGTGAAACCCCATCTCTATTAAAAATATAAACATTAGCCAGGTGTGGTGGTGGGCACCTGAAATCCTAGCTATCAGAAAGCTGAGTCAGGGGAATTGCTTGAACTGGGGAGGCAGAGGTTGCAGTGAGCCCAGATCTCCCCACTGCACTCCAGCCTGGGTGAGAGAGCAAGACTCCGTCTGGGGGGGCGGGGAATGAGCAATGAATTAATGAATAAACCGATGAATACATGACAAGAAATAAAGTTAATGAATAGGTCATTTAGGAAGTCACTCTGTCTACTTGTTTCCTATCTTGGTTATTTGCTAGAATGACAATTCGCAATTACTGTTTGTCAGCACGTTAGGGAAGCAGCAGCCTAGGAAAGCTAGAATAACGCCATTTTAAGGTCGGCTCCATTTTAGGACTAACAAGGCACATTCCTTGCCTGTCACGACCCATAGTCATGGGATGTTTACAGTTAAGGAAACAGTCTCCAGATACCTAGAAGGACTCATTCCTACAACAGCAAGAAGTCCAAATGTCCTACTAGCCACAACAATATATACCTTCAAGATCATCATAGTTACGGTTTGATGTGTTCACATGCTAAAATATCAAGAATTGTCTTCTTTAAGACAACAGAGCAACAAATTTTGTCATGTTGTCTGCTCTCCCACATGTAGACCCAGCTTAGCTTAGCTTTTACATAGGTAAGACCACTACATAAGAAAAACTGGTCAGGCACTGTGGCTCACACTTGTAGTCCCAACACTTTGGAAGGGCGAGGCGGGCGGATCCCAAGTTCAGGAGTTTGAGACCAGCCTGGCCAATATAGTGAAATCCAGTCTCTACTAAAAATACAAAAATGAGCCGGGAGTGGTGGTGGGCGCCTGTAGTCCCAGCTACTCGGGAGGCTAAGACAGGAGAATTACTGGGACTCGGGAGGCAGTGGTTGCACTCCAGCCTGGGCAACAGAGTGAGACTCGGTCTCAAAAAAAAAAAAGAAACAAGAGTGTTTCTCCTACTTTCTGAGGATGTCCTGCTCTGCAATAGAGTAGTTTCTAATAAACTTGCTTCTTTCACTACACTCTGCAACTCACCCTGAATTCCCTCCTGCAGGAGATCCAAGAACGCTCTCTTCCGGGTCTGGATGGAGACTCCTTTTTCAGGTAACTGAAGTACCAAAATGCAGTGAGCCATGATCATGTCACTGCACTCCAGCCTGGGTGACAGTGAGACCCTGTATCAAAAAAAAAAAAAAAAAAAAAAAAAAAACCCTAAACTTTGTATTAAGGAATTTGGGACAAATTGTAATCATTCAGAATTATTAATTGGGCACTAGCTTTCCTATTGTAAGCCTCAATGCTAAGTATTTAAGACTTTAAAATATAGTTAAGAAGCTATGCCTACAGTATCTAATTAAAGATATTGGGACAATTGAACAGCAATCACACAATTGGTTGCCTAATTCCACAGTAGAATTCAGTGTCGATGTAGGTGTCTTGCACTCTAAGAATTTACAATTGGAGGATATAAGATTGAAACTCAATTATTTACCACATACGGTTGGTTTTGACATGTTAAAGGATCTTTTTCTGGGAAGGTTAGAGTTTGGGATTTATCCAAAGGCAAACAGGGTTTTCAGCTGAAGAGAAAAGTTTGAGTGAAAACGAAGATGGGATTCACAAGGCTAGATAGGTAGGGCTTTTGAAGACTATAATAAAAAAATATCAGCAAGAAACCGAGATTTTAACATTATTGAAAAATTCGAAAGAGAACAAATGAAACATTCAGAACTCAGTAACAGGAGAGAGTCTGGAATCTGCCACAGTGACATTGTCACTCATTGTCATTTATTAGCCATGAATATAAATAAAATAACAGTTTTTGAAATAAGAGATTGACATTATACTGATAGTGACAACTTTGCTTTCTTCTGTGCTACTGATTTTCAAAGATCAAAACCAAAAAGAAAATTGAAATGCAGTATCTATAGAAAATAAACAGCCGGGTTGGTGGCTCACCCCTGTAATCCCAGCACTTTGGGAAGCCGAGGCGGGAGGATCACAAGGTTAGGAGATCAAGACCATCCTGGCTAACACTGTGAAACCTCCTCTCTACTAAAAACACAGAAAATTAGCCAGGTGTGGTGGTATGCGCCTGTAGTCCCAGCTACTTGGCAGGCTGAGGTAGGAGAATCGCTTGAACCCAAGAGGCAGAGGTTGCAGTGAGCCGAGACCGTGCCCCTGCACTCCAGTGTGGGTGACGGAGCAAGATTCTGTCTCAAAACAAAAAAAAAGAAAACAAGAAAACAGACACAACCAAAAGGTAGAATCCTAACATACAACCACAGGAGGGCGCGGGACTAAATAGCTTCGCGTTCCTTTACAAGGACGGGAAACGAACTCTTAGGTTGGCTCGTTGGTCTAGGGGTATGATTCTCGCTTAGGGTGCGAGAGGTCCCGGGTTCAAATCCCGGACGAGCCCTATTTTGGACTCGGAATCTCGAATTGCATATTTTGGGGATAGATGAGTAAACGTAATAAATACAGGTCAGTCAGAGTAAAACACAAAATTGAGACTTTTGGAAACTTAAAGCACTCTTTACATTGAAATATTAAAAGTCCTCGTGAAAATGTAAAAAGTTTGCTAGTGATGCAGTATTGTACTATATGAAAACGTTGTTCCTAGCTGTGTATTCTTGGGTGCAGCGTGTGTATAGGGAGCTCGGGAGCTCGGCTCTTTGTTGCCTATGGCGTTGTTTAAATTCATCCACGACAGCGCCCCAAACCGGGGGTGGAGTATTTGCTGAGCGCCCGTTTCCTTGTAAATGCTCATTCCCGAATCCCGCGACCTGCTAATCCATGACGCCCCCTGCTCGTTTTGAGGCGTTAAAGGCGTGCACAGGATTCCGCACTAGGCATGTGTTTTAAATGGTACAAAGCAATTTGAATGCGTTGCCCTTGGGCGTACAGTAACCATACATTGTATTAATTGGGCCCACATGGTCCCTCGCTTCAAGACAAAGGTGATCAACATTTGAGCTCCTGGGACTGGAATGCGTTCATTTAAATTTCTGAATGGACCATGTGGGGAGGAGGAAAAGTATATTTTTAATATTTTGAGTGTAAAGGGTAAAAGCCTGGGCTCGTCCGGGATTTGAACCCGGGACCTCTCGCACCCGAAGCGAGAATCATACCCCTAGACCAACGAGCCGCTCTCGGCAAAGGCGCTCCGGGCGCCTCCCTTCAGCCTTGCTCCTCCTCTCGCCGCCCTTCACTAACAATCCCGACCTGCGACCCTTCCTTCTCCTACCGCGTGTGCTCTGACTCTCCAAGCCTCGGGTCCGGAGCGCTGACCGGCCCGCCGCGTGGAGTTGCAGGGAGGGACGCGCTTTTGCCTGGCCCGGCCGTTCTAACCCCCTTATCGCCGGCTGGGCCTCCACGTTCGCACGCGCTCCCGGAAGCCATCTTCCGGAACCCGGGCTCGCCCCGGCGGTTCCGCTGGCGGGGTTGGCGCGCTCCGGGCGTCCGGGTTGAGGAAGGCGCGGGGCGGGGCGGGGCGCCTCAGGACACTGGCGGTTGCCATGTCCCCGCGGCGCCCCGCCCCAGCCCAGCCAGTCAGTGCGCGCGGTCCCGGGTCTGCTCCTTCCACTAGTGAGTCGGTGAAGGAAGACCGGGAGCTCGGCAGAGGGAAGAGAACACCCGAATCCTGGCTAAGAAAAGGGTGGTGGGAGACGCAGTCCCAAAGGAGGGAATATTAAGTTAACTCCCCGAACCTTGCTTTGGGATAAAGCACTCTTTTAAACTCGTTGCTTGTATTGAACTCACCTGATATTCGTAACACTGCCCTAGGTGCCACTGTATCTCCATTTGCAGATGAGGAAACTGAGGCTCAGAGATGTCAAGTCGCTCTCAGAAGGCCACAGGGCTGGGAGCTGGCGGTGGCGCTGGTCCCGGAGGGTGGGAGAACTGGGGGCTGGGGCGTGTGAAAGGGACTGGAGGGTGGGGGAGATGACTGGTACCTCGGCGGCAAAGGGCCGGGCTTTCTCCCTCCCACCCCCCACAAGTCTGAGCCTGCCCTACGGCCCTTCGGCCCAGCGGAGCGGGCGTGCCAGTGCGGGGTCTCCCGCGGGTGTGCTTTCCCGGCCTGGGGTCTTCGGCTCGGTCTCCGAACTCTGCTGCGTTCGGCCGGCTCTCCCCGCTTCCCCTCGTCCCACCATCCCCGCCCGCCACCCTGCTCTCCGGCTCCTTGCAGTCTGTGGCCGGGCCCCTGCCCCAGCCAGCGACAGGGCTCTCTACATCACCAGAGAGGGCTAAAGGCTTTTCTGAGGTTTCTTCGCTGCATTTCGCCTGTTACACGCCCCACGGGTATGAACCCTGGTCCGGACGTCCTATCGCTGAGGGTCTCCCCCAAAGCTCACTGGCATTAAAAGGAAGGGAGGGAGGGAGAGAGAGAAAAGCGCAGAGAAGCGGTGCAAATGGGAAGCTCTCGATGAGCAGGTGAGAGGGCAAATGCACCACCAGGACCTGGGAGAATGCTCTGACCAGGCTACAGAGCAACGGATTCCTTTTAGGCGGAACTGAAGATAGCCTCCACGAGGACACCTTCACTTCCACCAGGAAATCTTATTACCTGTTTATCTTATTGGCCTCTGTTTGGTTTGTTTGTTTGTTTGGGGACAGAGTCTCACTCTGTCACCCAGGCTGGAGTGCAGTGGTGTGATCTCAGCTCACTGCAACCTCTGCCTCCCGGGTTCCAGTGATTCTCCTGCCTCGGCCTCCCTAGTAGCTGGGACTACAGGCACCCACCACCACACTCAGCTAATTTTTTATTTTTAGTAGAGATGGGGTTTCACCATGTTGGCCATCCTTTGAGTACGAACTACATAATCATTCTAGAATCTTGTTTCTGAATGCTCGTTAAAGTACAATTCAGCCCATTCATTCTTTAAAACAAGCAACTGGTAAGTGTAATAACTGACTAATTTTCTCGAATTTCTATGTAAAACTACATCATGAAGGACTAGAGTCATTACTTACAGGAGTACTCAGGGGGAATCCTTTTTTTTTTTTTTGAGACTGAGTCTTATTCTGTCACCCAGGCTGGAGTACAGTGTGCAGTCTCGGCTCACTGCAGCCTCCCCATCCCAGGTTCAAGCGATTGTCCTGCCTCAGCCTCCCCAGTACTCCCCAGTAGCTGGGATTACAGGCGTACCAACAGGCTCGGCTAATTTTTGTATTTTTAGTAGAGCTGGGGCTTCTCCATGCTGGTTGGTCTTGAACTCCTGGCCTCAAGTGATCCACCCCCTTCGGCTTCCCAAAGTGCTGGGATTACAGGCATGAGCCACCGCACCCACCCAGAATCCTAGCCTTTTCTGACCTTTTCCTTTGGCATCCTGCTTCCCTCATGGTGTCTTCCTGGCTGCTCCAGGACAGGGTGTTCCAGCTCCCAAGGAGAAGCCTCACAGCTTCTCAGGATTAGGAGGGTGTGTAAGACCTGTTTTGGAGGTGGGTGGTTTTACTCTTTTGGCTTCCTTTACTCTATGAGGCATGTAATACATTCATCATCTCCTCCTCCTTTGAGGAGTCTCAAAGAACCAGTTTCCTGCCCCATTTGACCACAGTGGGACTTCGCCGGAATTCCCACAGCTCTCGTGGAATTGAGGGCAAAACTGGAATAATGGTCTGTTCTCAGCATCCACTGTGATCAGGACTATCCCTCACGGGGCTTATGGTGAGCCTGGGTTACCCCAGCAAAACTGGGAAGTCAGAACAGTATGTCTCCTGACCCTAGAATTTTGGCACTTTGCTTCTCTTTTGTAACCCCCTCTGGGGTCTCAAGAAACATTTCACACCAAGGTATGAATGACAAAGGAGGCTTCAAGTAATGATCTCTCTCAGAAGTATTTCATATTGAAGGAACCTAATGATGACATTTCAGGTGTCTGCTATCAGATAAGAGAGGTGTTAAGCAGGGATGACTGTTGAAAATAATCCCATCCCAGCTCTGAAATCAGTTCAGTTATTCATCATTTAACAAATATTTATTGAGCACCTACCATATCTGAGGCACTGTGTACAATGAAGAATAATACAAACACTTTGTACTCTCCTGGAGCTACAGGTTAGCTCTGGGCACAGTAACACAGTATTACATAAAATAAAGAGACTGATTTTCTTGGGTAGCTTATGAAACTGAATCCATTTTATGTGAGCATCTGGATTTTGTTCAGTGCTCTTGACATCATCATAAACCACCTGATCATGCATTATCTACAGACATTCTGTTTATCCTTTGTTTACCTGGTCCATAGACAAAAAATTTGACTAGAACTAGTTGGAATCAAACAAAATTTAATTTTGAAGCAAACAATGGAATAGTAATTTGGTGTTTCAGGTTTTGCCCTGTGGGAAATAGCTGTTGTTTTTTTACCTGCCTACATAGCTTCTTTTGGGAACAGCACCCTGATTCCACTTTGGGAAATCTCCTTGCTCACCTTTGCAGGCCTCGTAGACAGTGCAGGATTGACTCACCTAGATCCTAGCTCCGGGAGAGGGCACGCAGTCTCTGCATCTCTTTGGTCATAACAGTTGCTTCAGGTATAGGCACATGAGCCATATAAGGCCTATAGAAAGCCTCTACAGGATTTTTTCCCCACGGTTATGGGGCAAGAGTAAGCCTTTTCACTGGGTTTGCAGGCTGGGAAGAACAATATGACTGGTGGGGCGTGGTGGCTAAGCCTGTAATCCCACTTTGGGAGATTGAGGTGGGTGGGATCCCTTGAGGCCAGGAGTTTGAGACCAGCCTGGCCAACATGATGAAACCGCCTCCCTACTGAAAACACAAAAATTAATTAGGCCTGGTGGTGCTGAGGGAATGTATTCGCTTCCCGGGTCCACAAAGGGGCATAGTTTCAAAGGCAGTAACTTCCCAGCATCATACCCCCACCTCTCCATCGGGGACCTTAAGGGTCTTTGTTTAAACTTTGGTGCACGTGGGAAAGATCAAAGATCACTCACTCCAGCAGGAATATAAAGGAACTCCTTTCACAGGTCTTGAAAACCTGAAGAGGGTGGGAATTCCTCCCAGTTTGAAAGTCTCCTTCCACACCTCTTCAGACTCCATATCTGGATCCCCTTCCACGATCTTGTGGAAGATTCTCTCTGTCATCTTTTTCTCTCTCCTTTTTCTCTTTCTCTGCCTAAATAAATTACTTTCAGCAAAACTCTTTGGAGTCCGATATTTACTTGCCAGTGCACCGTGCCAGGCGGGGTCCTCCCTCCCATTATTGGGTGAGTGAGAGAAGAAGGGCCTGGAAGAACATTCTCTCCAGGGAGCTGAGCTTCACCCGCTCCCTGGAATTCGGTCACAGTGCATGCTTGTAATTCGAGTTATTAGGTTGGTGCAAAAGTAACTGCAGTACTTGGGAGTCTGAGGCACGAGAATTGCTTGAACCCAGGAGGCAGAGGTTGCAGTGAGCTGTGATTGTGCCAGTGCACTCTAGCCTGGGTGACAGGGTGAGACTCTGTCTCACTAAAAAAGAAAAGAAAAGAAAAAGACAGCCTTGGCTGTAGCTATTAAAGAAAAATAAATAATCAAAAAAAAAAATAAAAAACAGAATATGGCCAACACGAGGGAAAGCAGAGATCAATACCACGAGAGATTCCTGACATCACGTGGGTGACTGTATTTAGGTCTGTTTTTTTCAGTTCTATGAAACTGAAGAAGGGAGAGAGATTCATTGATCCATATAGTTCTGTTTTTCATCAGCAAGTTTGAGTTGGGTTTCTGTCACCAGCAGCTGAGTGATCTTATTCAGTACTAAATGTACAAGAGCACAGAACTGTACTAAACACATACCTAATCAAAAAAACCTAATCAGAAGATGATGAACTGGTTGCCTTTTCATGCATTTATTTCTTTATTTGACATATATTTATTGAACATGTAGTTAACTGGTCATAGGCCAAAATCTGCATGGCAAACTGGGCATTGTTCAGGGTGACCTCCGTGAGGAGCATGGAGTTTTGAGGCGCCTGAAGCTTACCTAGTTCCACATGCAGCTGAAACAGAATCCAACCCCATTTTAAATATTGGCAGATCCCTTCTGCCAATATTGGCATCTAGGTTTTTTCTTGCTCCCTCTCTGAAGCAAGGAACGACACAGTTTCAAGTTCAAACTAGACTACAAAGATAGTGGAAGAATGCCTGACTCTTTAGCCCTGTTGCTGAATCAGTATTTTCTTTCAAACCTATTGAGGAAACCTGAAAGAAACAAGATCTTCCTGGCCTGAAGTTTGTGCTACCCAAGACACAGATAAATTTATTTAACGTCATTTTTTTTTTTTTTTTTTCGAGAGGGTGTCTTTCTGTGTCCCCTAGGCTGGAGTGCAGTGGCATGATCTCAGCTCACCGCAACCTTTACATCCCTGGTTCAAGCAATTCTCCTGCCTCAGCCTCCCGAGTAGCTGGGATCACAGGCGCCTGCCACCACGCCTGGCTAATTTTTTTTTTGCATTTTTAGTAGAGATGGGGTTTCACCATGTTGGCCAGGCTGGTCTTACACTCCCGACCTCAGGCAATCCGCCTGGCTCGGCCTCCCAAAGTGCTGGGATTATGGGTGTGAGCCACTGTGCCCAACTAGTTCCAAATTTAGAAGTTCCAGTATCAACCATGCAAATAAAACACCTGATCATGGTTGCTTCGAGAAAGGAGAACTAAAAGCAGTGGGGCCGCAGCACCAACAAAACTCAGTCCCTGCACTTCATGAATTCCCTGCCAAGAGCCCCCTTTATTAATAAGCCCTGGGAAGGAGGCCTCCGTTTTCTTCACAAAATAGACAAAATAATGTGACTAACAGGGAACTTGGGAGATAGAAAGGTATTTTGATGCCCACAAGCATGGTCCTGCAGTGTCACATTCTTGTCATTTTTACAGCTCCTTTCTCATCCATTACTATAATGTTTAGACCCTCCAGAAGAAGAATGCAGTTTAATTTTTCATTTCTAAAGCCCATACTTTCTGTTCCATGCCTTCCTCAAGTAAAGAAAAGTGGCCCTTTTTATCACACACTCACAATCATGCACTCATTCACAAAGTACGTGCCCAGATAGTACATGTGTATAAACAACCCAAAGACATATATAAATAAAACCAAGTATTGTTTAGGGGCAGACTTCTCTGTCAATTAATGGATGGTAGCTAGATTGATAGTGAGTGAGCTAGCTAGCTAGACAGACAAGTTTATAGATCTCAAAATAATTGACACACACATCTCCCAAATTCTGCTAATATCCAAAGTTTATCACAACTATGACAATATCAGTCTCAATCAGGTTACAAGTTTGTTACAAATTACAAACTATTTAAAAATAGTTTTGAAAAGAAATATATCCCAAATATGAACACTAAACACTACCCTGGAGTTAGAAAAACTGTAAATGGGAAGAGGAAATTGAGGTACCAGTGGCGACATAAGGCCTTTTTGTCTGATAGACTGTTTTCTGAAGTCAGCATAGGATGTAGTCTAACAGACCTCCAGAAAAACAATCCTTCCAACTACCAAATCAGCACACTGAGACATTAAAATACTCAAATCAGAATAATGATCAGCCATAAGTTTAAATGTGTATTTGGATTAATACACAGGTGTGCATGAAGAAGGGAGAGGCTATAAGTCAAAGACTGGGTAGTCAGGCCCCCTGTCCCTTGCAGAACACCCTACATTTCCAAACAGAATATTAAAGCAAGAGCTACCCAATAAGAAGAGGCTAAAGACTCCAACTCACTCCTTCTGTGTTGGGGAGAAGAACCTAGGCTGTGAGTCAAGAAAAGCTTCCCAGGGAAACTAAGAAAAATGTTTTAATTACGTAGCATGCACATCATGACTCAAGGCACCTCCCAGGAAACATCTAATCCACGCTCAAGGATTCTGGAAATGCAAATGCATCCTCACAGGATCCATTGGAGAGCCAGCATCGTTCAGTGTCACTGCCTTGCTTTCAGGAGGAGATGCAATGTGGGGCATGAAACCTCCTGCCATTCTGCCTCTCCATGGGAGTTCTCCACAATCTCAAGGGTGGGAGAAGGGAATGAGCTGAGCCAGCGATCTCCCATGGGGGTCACCAACTGGAAAACCACAGGGCAGGAAAAGCAGACACTTTTTTTTCTTTTTTTAAATGTTTAAATCATTATCTCTTCTAGTCCAATGTTTTAAAGACTGGTTGGCCATTTCAAATTTGGACCAGGCTGAAAAGTTGTCTCTAGGGTTTTGATACAATTTAGGGTCTTCTATAACTTACTTATAATTTATATTTTATGTTCATGGCCACCTATTTATATTTTATGTTTATGGCCACCTAAAATTAGGTTTTAACTGATATTTGAGAACCATAAAAACTTTGGAACAATAAAAAGGAACTTTACCCAAGCAAAATCTGATAAGCTAACTCAGAGCTCAGTTTGGAGGTCGGCTGCAGGGATAGGTGGGTGTGGATAGCACCCAGCACTCCACGGGCTGGCCAGTGCCCCTGGGGACTTGTTGCCACAGTAAATTGTTTTAAATAAGTTGTCATTTAACTAAGTCCATCAAATGACATAAACTCAAGCTGATAAAAGTCTGCTGCCCTCAGGTCCAATCTCTATTTGCGAGGAAACATTCGGTGTGGAGGCCAGGAAATAATCCACGGTGTGTCTTCAGGCTGACTCCAGACACGCAGCATATTCTGCCTCTGCAATGCCTTTGTCTGCTGCTGCTATGACTGTTGCTGCTACTTGCAAAGAGATGTGTCCAGCAACTTCATCACTGGGGCACAATGAGCTGTTCTTCACATTTTAGTGTCCTGGACAGGAGTGTCATCCTGTGAACACGGGAGGAAAGAATGAATTCGGAAAATGGTGAGGAAATCCTGACCCTCAGCATTTCTCCTCGGGGATGCTGGATCAGGCAATAATAGTCAGAATAGGAGTAATAGTAAGAATGATAGTCATAAGAATGCCATGTTCCCAACTTAGTTTTTTTAAATGCATCAACTTATTTAATCCTCACAAAAGCAAATGAGGTAGGCATTTCTATTAACTCTGTTATAGGTAAGGCAATTAAGGCACAGAGAGTTTTTTCCCCTAGGTCACACAGCTAGTAAGTGGTGAAGTCAGGATTTTAACCCAGGGGTCCGAGCTTGAGTCATCAAGTGACACTGCCCAACCCTTGATGCATGACTTCTGTCTTGGCCTCTTACCTAGTCACTCATTCCCATTCAAGGTGCTTTCCTGAAACACTGCTCAAGATTCTTTGGCAGCATATAAATGGGAAAAGGACAGAAAGGGTCAAAAATAAAAGACTCATACTTGAGTAAAAGGATAGTAAAGTAGCTATTTATTCAATAGTCACTCAAAAGGTATTGCTTTGAGACCCTCTGTGCTAGGGGCTATACCAAGACTCCAGCCTTGTCTCCATCAGTTCTAGCTGAGAAACGGAAACTTTTGGGAATGTAACCACAGTACAAAGTGAGGGGTGATGTGGACCATCCTAATGGACTATACTGAGCAGGAGGGCATCTGTCCTCAGAGCAATCAGAAAGGGCCTATGGAGGGGAAGATAGAGGCCTGGTGAGAGGACTTCCAGGTACCAGTGAGGGCTGGGTTCAAGTGGGCTGCAGGCAATTTCAGCTGGAAGTGCAGGCATTTGGGCAAAGAGGCTGTGGGAGTGGGTGAGGGGATGCCTTGCCTACTGCTGAATGCTGGAGGGCACAGGCCACCTGGAGCCCCGGCCCTGCTGCTGTGAACCTGGGGCAGTGAAGGTTAGGCACGTGGCAAAGCCCAGCCCGTGGAGGAGCATGAGCTCCATTTTCCATTGGGCAGTATCAGAGGTTTTGGGATAGGAGAGGAGACAACCTATGGTATTTATAGGAAAAGGAATTTGGCAATGATGTGTAGGGTGGGTCTGGAGAACAGGAATTCTGTTAGGAATGAGTTGTGATTGTAGAGATAGAAAAGAAAGGCTAGCACTGGTATCATCATAGAGATGGGGTTGCGCCATGTTGCCCAGGCAGGTCTCCAGCTCCTGGGTTCCAGCCATCCTCACTCCTTGGCCTCCTAAATACTGGGATTACAGGTGTGAGGCACTGTACCTGGCCACAATTCGGTTATTCGTTGAGCTCTCACAAGATGCTGGTCATGCTAGGGGCTGAGGAGGGGCGGGGAGGGGCAAGGGGAGAAAGAGAAGGAGAGGCCGAGGGATCTCTAGGAAGGACAGTTAATGTGTCTGAGGGATGATTGAGGTAGGAATGCAAGGAGTGCATCCCCAAGAGAACTGAGAAGAACTAAGGGCCAAGAACTGAGTCTGCTGACCTGTCAGTTAACCAGGAGGGAGAAGAAAGAAAGAACAAAGTAAACACCACAAAGTTACAAAGGTAGGGAATTCTCAAGAGAAGGATTATTTCATCAGCTCAGAGAGAAAAGAATTTCAAATCAAATGTTGAGAAATCAAGGGGAATAACTTGGAAAGCAACTGAATCAGGCAATTAGGAAGTCAGCGTTTACTGTTAATACAACAAAGTCTCAGATTTGATGTCCAAACATTTCCAGTGTCTTTGTTTGGATAAGTGTGTCTGTGGCAGAGACAATACAATGTACCCTGTGCAATACAGGATACATAATGAGTGTTTGAGAAACACTTGCTAAATGTATTTGAAGTGTCAGAGTTGTATCTGATTCCGTGGCCTCTTTCCAGGGCGACTTTTCCTTATAAACAGAATCCTAAGTACAGTGACTTGGTATGTCCAGCCTGCCTATGACTGAAATCCTCAGGATGGCTCCTTCTTTCAGCACGATATGTTAAAACATGTGTGAGGGGCAACCTAACAGTTAGGTAACCCTTTACAGCGCTTTCACACATCTGATGCCTTTGGCGTACTTACAGAACTTTCCCCGGCTTTCTCTTGAAGAACAAATTGCTCCAGCCTTTGTGCTTCACACGGCACACTTTGAGGGCAGAATCCCATTTATTCCACTGCCTTGTCATTATTTGTTTATGCCTCTGTCTTCTTCACTTTTGACTCCCGGTATCTCATATAGTGGTAAGGATAATGGGTGCTTGTTAAATGCTGATTGCATGCATGCGACCGTAATTCGTTTATCTGATTGACCTATTTCTACCAACCAAGGAACAAGATGGGAATTAGGTTAGGGGGTTAGAAACGGCTTCAAGGTGTGTGCTGCCTCTGGGATCCAGGAAAGACCTGGGACAGCCATGGGTGCTGGGGAAGCCCACGACTCAAGGGGTCAACCTTGTCATTATTCTCACTGATGAATCCTTTCGCACTAGTGACTCAGGCATTTTGATTCTGACCTTGACCTGGTTTGAGAGGAACAAGGAAGGACTGGAGACAGTGCCCTCTTCCAGATTAAACAAATTATGCACATGTGCACAGGTACATTGTAAGCAGCTTATTGTGATGATAGGGCAGGTGCCTAATATATCAACACTCATTGAGCTCTATGACCATGGACAACTTCTGTCCTCTCTTGGAGCCTTGGTTTCTTTCTCTCTCTAAACTAGGCAACTGGGGCCAGCCAGGCATGGGGGCTCATGTCTGTAATCCCAGCACTTTGGGAGGCCGAGGTAGGTGCATAACTTGAGGTCAGGAGTTCAAGACAAGCCTGGCCAATATAGTAAAACCTTGTCTCTACTAAAAATACAAAAATTGGCTGGGCACGGTGGCTCATGCCTATAATCCCAGCACTTTGGGAGGCCAAAGCGGGCGGATCACCTGAGGTCAGGAGTTCAAGACCAACCTGACCAACATGGAGAAACCTTGTCTCTACTAAAAAAATACAAAATTAGCTGGGCGTGGTGGCGCTTGCCTGGAATTACAGCTACGTGGGAGGCTGAGGCAGGAGAGTCACTTGAGACTCCCCAGTAGCTGAGACTTTCCTGCCTCAGCCTCCCAAGTAGGTAGGAGAGCCACCATGCCCGGGAGGGGGAGGCTGCAGTGAGCCAGCGTCATGCCATTGCACTCCAGCCTGGGCAACAAGAGTGAAACTCCATCTCAAACAAACAAACACAAAAATTAGCCTGGCATGGTGGCGCACACTTGTAATCCCAACTACTCGGGAGGCTGAGGCAGGAGAACTGCTTGAACCCGGGAGGTGGAGGTTGCAGTGAGCTGACATTGCACTCCTGCACTCCAGCCTGGGTGACAGAGCGAGACTCCGTCTCAAAACAAACAAACAAAGCTAGGCAATTGGGTTAAGTGGCGTTAAAGTTTGGCATCTCAGAGATGACTGAGAGGAAAAGCATCCCTGTCATTCCATCCAGAGGTGGAAGTAGAGCTACTCTTTCTCCACCAGAGCTGCCTGTCTGGGAGGAGCATGCTCCTGAGGGTGCTGGGCAATCTCTTCCCCTGCCCAGGGCTCTCTCGGGAATATGGAAGTGGCAAGGCTTGCCCCAGAGCTCCTGGAGTTTCTGCAGGGAGACTTCTACCTGAAACTTCCCTGAAGCAGCCCTATTCCCTGCTAACTTTTCAAAACCTCAGGATTGGAAGATGCTGTCTGTGAGATGGGAAGTTCTCCTGGAAAGGCAGGTGCCTCCTAACCTGAAAACAAGAAGATGTGGCAACCACTGGCAGGTGACTGCTCGGACCCAGTGGCTTCATCCTCAAAAAGAACTGTTTGGGGCATGTATTTGCCTTCTGGAGGCCTGGTGGAATCTCTCAGTTCCAGAAGATCCTAAATCTAAAGATTGCTTATGTAGAATGCAAAGTGTTAAAGAAATCTGGAGCACCTCTGCCTAACCACTCAACCCATGGGTCTCAGTCATACTTCATGAGTCTTTGGGACTCACATTTTTTTCTCCTTGATTTAGAATGAGTGAGAATGATGAGGGCCCCAGGAGATCCCCTAAACACATCAATTCCTCTTATATCTGTAGTTGTATCATTAGAGATTATTTCTTTTGGGTCAGGCAATTTTCTCTTTTCTTTAAAAATTCAATCACTCAACAAAGTTTTTTTTTAAAAAAAACCTACTCTGTTCCAGATTCTGTAGCAGGTGCTGGAGATGCAGTGAGGAAAAGGAGCAGAGAAAGACAATTAAAAATACACAGGAGAATTTCAAATAGTGATGTGTTCTACAATGACAAAGTAGAATCGTGGGAGAGAGTAACTGATGGGGTGGATGGAGGTCCCCTTAGACTGAGTGGCACCGACAGGCCTCAGTGAGAAGAGAGCATCTGGGCTGAGCTCTGAACCGTGGGTAAGAAGTGGCCATGTGAAGATCAAAAGGAACGTCCCATGCAGAGGGGACAGCAAGGGTGGAGCTCTGAAGTGGGAATGAGCTTGCTGTATTTGAAGAACAAAAAGACGTCAGCATGGCTGGAGCACAGCGAGCGGGATAGTCAGAGAGGTGGGGACGCCCCATCCTAACCCCTGGTACCTGTGAATGTGACCTTATTTGGAAAGATCTTTGAAGATGTAACTAAGAATCTCAAAACAAGATCATTCTGGATTTAGGGTGGACCCTACATTGAAAGACTGATATCTTTCTAGGAGGAAGGAGGGGGACTTTGAGACACACAGTAACCGTGAAAGGCCATGTGACAGAGATGGCGGCAGAGACTGGAGCGGCACATCTACAAGCCAGGATTGCAGCAGCCCCCAGGAGCCGGAGGAGGCAAGGGAGGATTCCAAGGGTTGCAGGCAGCTACTAGAACTTAGGGAAGAGGAACAGATTCTTCCCCAGAACTGCTAGAGGAAACCAACCCAGCCAACATCTTAATTTTGGAGACCTGAACTGTAGAACTGTAAGAAGGTATATTTCTATTGTTTCAAGCCACCAAGTTTGTGGTAAGTTTTTATGACAACCCTAATACGAGAGGTGAATAATTTTAGCAAAGAGCAGTTGATCTAAAAAACAAACCAAACGTGCTGGTTGCTGTCCAGAGAATGGATTATATAGGCAGGAGGAAAAACGAGCGGAAGCAGGAAGCCAGAAAAGAGGCTACTGTGGCAAGAAGCTGATGGTGGTGTGAGAGAAAGGAAAGGAAAGGAAGCAAAGGGGAACACTTGTGGGTGACTGGATGACATTGTTAGGGACTCTGCAGGGCGGGTTCTGCTCCTAAAGCATAGACAGGTGAGCTCAAGATGGGCTTCCTGGGAGCCGGTGAGGAGCAGACAGGTACAGGGGAAAGGGCCAGTAAGTGTGGGCCCAGACAGGAGGGACTGAGTCACCCCTCCTCCTCATGTGCAGCAATGCCCAATTCCTGCGCGAGAGTGAATGTCACAACATCACAGGCAGCCTCTTCCTCTGAGAGCCAGCTCACATGCTAGCTTGGCCCTGAAGCATCCCCAGCTGCTCGCCCCATCCACACCGATTGTTTTTGCCACCCCTGCACTTTGGGCTTCCCCAACAATGATTCCTGTCGCCACCCTGTTCCACCTTTTTCGTGCATGCAAAGGCGCTGCTGGTCTCATGTGCTAAACTGAGATGATTTTTAGTAGGGAGCTCCTCTTTCTTTTTCACCTCTGGATTCCCTGCAACAGCATGCCCAGGCCCCTGGACTCAGCAGGCTTCCATAGACACTTGCAGGCCTCAGCTACTGAGTGGTGCCGAGGCTCGGTCCTTCCACACACATCCAGAAGCTTGCTAGAACTCTGAGTCAGCGAGAAGCTAGCAAGAGCACAAGACACACTTCCCCTTTGTGTCGTTTTGTCCCCTCGGCCTCAGCGACAGGCTTTCTCCAACCAGTCAGCACGAGGCAGGAGCCTGGTGCCTTTGTTTCTGCATGGAGGTGATTTATGAAGGGACTGCACAGAACAGGGCACGTGACAGAGGCACGCACTGGCCTTGGCACTGCCTCCTGCATGTGAACCAGCCAGGCCACCTACCTCCGGCTTGAGGACCACTCGCCCGCTCTGGATGTCACCGCCAGTCTCCCGTGGGTCAGGGCCGGGCTGGGGGCTGCAGCCTGGCTCCAGCACTGCCCCCTCCTGTTGTGTTTCCTTGCCTTTCTCCTGCTTGGGGACATCACCACCCTTCACTCCTCCAGGGGGACTAAGGGGGGTCTCCTTCCCTGCAGCTCCCTCCTCCGGCTTCTTTGTGTCTTGGCTCTGATGTCCGGGCACCCTCTCCCCCTTCACTTCTGTAGCCTTTTCCATCTGTGCTTCCTCTCCAGCTGGCTTTTCCTCCCTGGGACTCCCACATCTATTCTCTGCCTCTGGGCCAGAGGTCTGGGGTGCTTCCGGGGCCTCCTCCTGGGCTGGGTGCTGTCCGTCCACCTCCTCTGAACTCCGCCTGGCCTTCTCACTGTGCTTGGCTTCCTCTGTGGCCCTGTCCTCCTCCTGCTTTTCTGTCCTGCTGGGTGACCTCCTCAGAGGAGGCTTTTCAGCGCACCCCAGGGTTCTCACTCCCTCTCCCCCTGTCCCCTCGCTGGATGGAGAAGGTCCCGGGGCCTTGCTCTTGGATGGGAACACCTCCTCCCCATCCTCTTCCTTAGCACCATTCTCCTGAGATGACTCCGCCGCCCTGAAATCTCCAAGGTCCCCACAGTCCGACTGTGATCTTCGGAATCGCCTGGAGGGAGGGCGCCTTTTGATTGAGCCCCTCGTCCGCACCTGGAAGAAAATGTTAGGGAAAATTATCCAAAATCCATAAAAAAGGCCAAGAGGAGGACGGTATGTGTGTTCAATGTCGGTCTGATGCACTGCTTCACAAGTCCACACAAGGACCATTTAATTTTCCAGGAGAACGAATCATTGTTTGCTATTTGTTGTAGGTTAGAGCCGTGTGAGATTGTGAAATCACATGGGGACCTGCGGACTTTTATTTTGTGAAGATGCAAATGCTTTCCATCCAGGAAAAAAAAACCAAAAAACAAAAAACTCATGGTTTTATTGCACTGTAAAAACATTAACAAGTTTGGTGTCTAATTTAGCAATTTTATTCTGACACTTAAAAAAAAAATTGTTGCCGGGCATGGTGGCTCACACCTGTAATCCAGCTCTTTGGAAGGTTGAGGCAAGAGGATTGTTTGAACTCAGGAGTTGAAGATCACCCTGGGCAACACAGCGAGACTCCATCTCTACTAAAAGTGAGGGAAATTAGCCTGGCGTGGTGGTGCACACCTGTGGTCCCAGCTACTTGGGAGGCTAAGTGGGAAGACGGCTTGAGCCTGGGAGGCTGAGGCTTCAGTGAGCTGTCATCACGCCATGGCACTTCAGCCTGGGCAACAAAGCGAGACACTGTTTTTAAAAAAAAAAAGGAATTGTCTAATTGTCTATAAATAACCAGTTCTTCAAATGCTGTTTGAGTAAGCTCTGCCATCTTACAAGTTTCCTCACTAATTGACATACTGAATAAAATCTCTCCCTATTTTGCATGAGAGTCAGACTTTTATCTTGTGAAGACGCAAATGCTTTCTATCCAGGAAAAAAGATAACTCATGGTTTTGAAAATTGTACTTTTGAAAATTTTACTTTGACAAAGACAAATCGCACTGAGAAGAGAGTTCGTGGCCTTGCTGATGGCCAGGCCCTGGTGCAGGGACCTCAGGGGTCCTGAGCTGGATACCTGGTGACCAGCTTCCTCTCTTGCCCCAGCTCTGCCCTCCCTACCCCCTATGAAGCTGGCTGATACTGGGAAACCTGAGTGGCCAGAGTCCTTTGCTTCTAGGACTCAGGTCCACCGTGGTCAGGAGCTGTTCCTCAGGAGCGCCAGCAGAGCTGCCTGAAGGTGGTCTCTCTGGGAAGCAGGTGAATCTCAGAATCAGGCCTCATCTTAGCCCATCAGACTTAGAAGTGCAATGAAAATGTTCACATCAGGTATCCTACCTACTCCAGTGATGTGTCCTTTACAAATCAGTATGTAAATGGGCTGGGTGTGGTGGTGCAGGCCTATAATCCCAGCACACTGGGAGGCAGAGGCCAGAGGATTACTTGAGCCCAGGAGCTGCAGGAGCCTGGTTGGGGACATGGCAAAATCCCGTCTCTACAAAAAATACAAAACTCAGCCAGGCATGGTGGTACCTGCCTGTAGTCCCAGCTACTAGGAGGCTTGCTTGAGCCTGGGAAGTGGGGGCTGCAATGAGCAATATCACACCCCTGCACTCCAACCTGGGCGACAGAGGAAGACCCTGCCTCAGGAAAAAAATAATATGAAAATAAATTTTTGTAAATGTTATTTTCCCACTGATTTACATTTTGGTATCTGTCAATCCTAGTTCCCCGTCTGAGATGTTTGGAATGAATACTTGGTTTATCAGGGCCTCCCAAGCCCTTTTTCCTGGGACCTCGATGGGGCCAGCTCTGAAATCTATCAAGGTCCCAGCCCTCATGGCCAGCAGAATTCCAAAATAACTTTCCCTTGCTGCTGTCAGAAGGCTGAAGCCTCCAGGCACTATGACCAGATAGCAGCTCCTCCCTCCTGCCTCGCCTGGCTACCGAGCACTCTGAGAAGATGAGGCTTTCCACAAAGGTTCCTCTCTGCCTTCAGGGGTCTTCATCACCCTGGTTGGGAGATTTCCACTCTGGCCCTAGCACTCAGGCTCAAGCCTGCCCAAACACCTCCTTATCACCAATTTATTTCCTTGCGTCCTCCCTGTTTTTACACATTTGACCCTTTTTTACTAGATGAACTTCCTAGAATGGCCTAGAAGATCTCGTTTCTCCATCATTAATTTTAAAGCCACATCCACTTAGCACTTCCTGGCACCAGACCCCCTGAAGTCTTGGCCCCTGCTTGGCCCTGGCCCACATTTGTTGGCTACCTGCTTGGCCTGTATCTCTGATCCTTACCTCCTCCCAGCAGGGCCAGGGATGTGATGAAAGCTTACACAGAGGACCAGGGTTGCATCTGCAGAAATGCACCCTGCCATGTCATTTTTGCAAAGGGAACAGCTTGGATGTTCTTTAACTGGGGCAAGCTGCAGGAAGAATGATTTAAGCCCACACTGGGACACTTAGGACTATTCACACCAGGCCAGGCAGGATGTTTTGGAGTTCTGGGGGGATGCTGCCCAGCGTTCCGTGCGAATCACTCATCAGGCCTTTAGCTTTTGCATTCCGCTTTTGATATTAATGATCTATGCAGCTAGGATTGCTCCTGAATTTCCATACCTCTCTCCACAAAGGAGAGAGCACGCCAGCCCCCAAACTTGTCTTGAGGTCAAACGGCACAGTTATAGGGAGAGGAGATGAACCAGTTGGTGGAGGAAGAAGGGTGATCCTATTCAGGAATCACTTGCAAAGGAGAAGAGAAATTTCACTTGGGTTGAAATGCAGCTCTGACGATAACTCTGAATGTTTCCTCCTTTCTCCAGGACAACAGGGTAGAGAAAATCCAGTGCCAGTGCCCACATTTCCACAGACACACCTCCATACTCCGGAGCTAGAATTTACCTTGTTGTAGCAGGGCAGATGACTGCCTTCGGGGGGCTGGTCGAAGCTCACGGGCACCTCCTCTGCCTCACTGGGCCGAGATCGCACGCCAGGGCTGCTGGGGGTAGAAGGTGGGCTGTGAAACGGCGACACCATGGCCTTGAGTCCGGGACTCTTGGGTGAGGCCCCAGGCAGCAGAGCAGCTGGGTCAAAGGTTAAATTGGCCTGTCAAGGAAAGATGAACATTTTTAAATAGGACTGGGGAAGAGATGAGAGCCTCTACTTTAGCTTGTTGGTTACCCAGCCTCAAGCCTCTTCCCAACCCATGATCCACTGTCCCATCATGGCCTGCTCTTGGAAGCACCGCCTGCTCAATCCTCCTTCTGCTACCTGGATTGACACAGGCTGCATTCCAAAATGCTCAGCCGGCACCGATGAGACTCCAACGAAAATGTCCCAGAACGAGCTCAACTTATCAACAAGGTGGCAAAGCAGCAGCTGCCAGGAGCACGCGTGGCGCCGGGATCTCACAGGAAGTCAGGCTCTGTGATCCCCTTTCTCATCAGGGTTGACGGTACCCAGTCCCACTGGATGCCTATTATTGCTGGCCACATGTACCTGTGTCCTCCACAGCAACACCACACGTTCAGCTGTGTTCTTATTGCACAATCAGGAAAGTGGCTAAGGGATCTGCCCTGAGATTCACACTGGGTCTGATTCTCTCTCTGCATCCAGGTACCAGGTTCCCTCTTAATGGACAGCAGAGTGGTGGACACGGCAGAGTGGTGGACACAGCAGACTGCTGAGCTCCTCCAGGAGGGAGGCAGCAGAACACACCATAGTATGAGCCACCACTTGAGGTATCAAGGTACAGGTGTGACCTGATCAAAATGAAAGGCAGTCAAATGGGAGAATCACCCAAAGGTAACCAAAGCCTTGGGAAGTCTTGAGTTTGGTTGGGGAGGAGGCAGGTGGTCCCAGATCCACCCATCACCACAGAGAAGGTGGTGGTGCCCGAAGGTGTCCATGGGGGAAATGTGCATGAGTGTCCGACCCTCTTTAGGGCCATCTAGGGGCGCTTCTCCTACCCTCTGCATTCCCAAATCACTGCAGAGATGCCTCCTGCAGACCCTGTGGCAGTGCTGAATCAGGAGAGAGAGCCACCGTGAGACTTGCAGAGAAGGGACAGTGTTAAGGGCAGACGTGCAAGGGGAAGTACAGGGGTTTTCCATACCCACAGATCTGACTTCAAACACTGGACCTTTCACTTAATAGCAGTGTGACCTTCAGACCTTCAGCAAGTCCAACAGCCTTTCTGAATCTCGAATTCTTTGTCTGTCCAAACCTCTTGGCCTGACTTCCAAAGTCTTTTCTATCTGGTCCCTTTGTACTCTCTACTGCCCATACTCACACCCTCTACCTCCCAGCTCCCCTTGGCCCCATCCTCCGTCCCCTTCCCCCTCCCCACCCAGCCTCTGCTCTCCTGTAGAACTCCTATGTGTACTTTAGGACTCTTGGATTAGAAAGCATTGTACACCTTTAGAAGGGTGTTAGTATTTTCATTGTGCTCTTAAGAAAGAAGGTATCATACAGACAAGCCTGAGTCATGGTAAGAGTTCAATATATAAAATACGTAAGTTAAAGAGCATACTAGGAGCCCAAGCCATGTCAAAAAGCAGCATATGAAGCTGGGTGCAGTGGTGTGTGCCTGTAATCTCTGCTACACAGGAGGCTGAGATGGGAGGATTGCTTGAACCCAGGAGTTTGAGAGTTTGAGTCCAGCCTGGGCAACACAGCAAGACCCTGTCTCAAAAAAAAAAAAAAGAAGAAGAAGAAGAAGAAAGCAGCATATAGTGAGTACCCAGGGAAGGATTTGGAGCATAGCTGCTGTGCAAGTGATGTGCTGGAATGGCTGAGAGGGCTTCATGGCAGAGTGGGTTAGCTGGACCTTAAAGGAAGTGCCCTTGTCCTCTAAATTTCAGGCAGAGAAATTCCCTCTGTAACACAGCTTGCAAATAAAATGGATGATGATCGTCAGCAGGAAAGTTGACTTGTGAATTTTGGGCTATTCTAAAAAAGAAAACTCCCAGTTCATAATTCATTCAGTAGAATATTTAGAAGAAAATCTAGCTGGTGATGCATTTCTTAGCTTTTTCTCCCACATATTCCCAACGAAGTAAGGTTCCTGTGAGATTTGGCTAAGTTTTCATTCTATTGCTGATAATCTTAATGAGATTGCACAACTAAACATCCAAACTTCATTCTCAAGTTGCTGTATTTCCCCAAAAGTCTCATTTATGACTGGAAAAAGGAATGAGTCCAAAACTATAGGATACAGATTATTTGGTAACTGATTTCTGGCACTTGAATGAGGGCTGGGGTGGGCTGCAGGGAGACAGAGGGAGGAGTCTGGAGCTGTACCCCTCAGCTGGCTGCTAGGAGGGGTGCTGGAGTTCTGGGATCCCTTCTGAGAGATCCTTGTTACATATTTAGGAGCCCTGTAGCCTCCCAGAGGGACAGGCAGCACCTCTCTATTGTTTTTTTTTAGATGGAGTTTCACTCTTGTTGCCCAGGCTGCAGTGTGATGGCACAATCTCGAATCACCACAACCTCCGCCTCCCGGGTTCAAGCGATTCTCCTGCCTCAGCCTCCCAAGTAGCTGGGATTACAGATGTGTGCTACCACACCTGGTTAATTTTCTTATTTGTTTTTTTAAAGTAGAGTCAGGGTTTCTCCATGTTGGTCAGGCTGGTCTCAAACTCCTGACCTCAGGTGATCTGCCCACCTCCCAAAGTGCTGGGGTTACAGGTGTGAGCCACTGCGCCTGGCCAGCATCTCCCTATTTTTGCAGCTCAGTGGAATCAGCGCTTCTCAGCTTGAATTAAATTTCAGGTAGACACTGCAGAACCCTCCCAACTCTCCACAGGGTAGGCTCATGGCCAGAAACCAGAGATGCTTGCCTTAACCCCAAATCAGGCTGGGATCCAAATCCCTAGGCTCTCCCATGGCTGGGAACTACAGAGGCTGTGGCTATTCGTCTTGACACCTCTGATGGCTTCAGAATGAAGTTGGTGAGCCACTGGTCTTAGTTAGGTCTGGATGGGAGGCTATGGTGCGCAAGAGCCTTCTTTTTTCTCCTGGGTGGCTGGACAGAGGGCAGGGTCAAAACAGAAGCCTCCCCTACAGCCTGTACCTGGACATAACATCCTACCTCTCCTCTGCACTTTAGCTGCTTCCATTCTCCCACAGCAAACACCTTCCTCCCTCCTTTTCAGTCACCCATCCCTTTAAGGACAGGCTCAGGACATAGGTGTTTCATAAAACATTCATTAATTACCCCGGCCCACTCCACTCTCTTCTTGCTCTGAAATTCTAGAACGGTGGTTCTCAGCTGGGGTCAGAGGTGGGAAATGATTTTGCCCCCAGGGGACATTTGGCAATGTCTAGAGACATTTTTCATTGTCACAACTTGGAGAGTGCTCCTGGCATCAGTGGGTAGGATCAGGGATGCTGTTAAACACCTTGCAGTGCACGAGACAGCCCGGCCACAGCACTAGCCAGCTCGTCATGCCAAGGCCAAGAAACCCTGATCTCCAGCAGCAGGAGCTGGGCAGTGACCTGCAGCTGAGATCCCTGGCATTGACTCCTGTACGTCTTTTTTTTTTTTTTCTTTTTGAGACGGAGTCTCACTCTGTTGCCCAGGCTGGAGTGCAGTGGTGTGATCTCGGCTCATTGCAATCTCCGCCTCCCGGGTTCAAGCGATTCTCCTGTCTCAGCCTCCCAAGTAGCTGGGATTACAGGCGCATGCTGCCACGCCCAGCTAATTTTTTGTATTTTTAGTAGAGACAGGGTTTCACCATGTTCCCCAAGCTGGTCTCAAACTCCTGAGCTCAGGCAATCCACCCACCTTGGCCTCCCAAAGTGCTAAGATTACAGGCATGAGCCACCGTGCCCAGCCTCCTGTACGTCTTTTATTACATCACCTGTGAAAGCTCTGTCTCTATAAGACTGAGCTCAGGGCCAGTGTCTTCTGCTTAATTACAGTTGCAGGGAAGCAGCCAGCCCTGGGCATGGTGGGCAAGGGCTCTGGGCACACAGGGTGACTGGTGGAGAGGTTGGACAGGATGCTTCTTAAACAACAAACGTGTCCACACTGGTGCTGTATGAGCAGCAGAACACCAGCCCTGTGTAGGGCTGAAATGGTTTGTGGCTGTGTTCAGGCCTTGGGAGAGAGGGCTTGGTTATTTCTGAAGTGATTCTTGCTACTGTGGTATCCTTTCCTGTTTGACTTTTTTTTTTTTGAGCAGGCACTTCCTCTGTCACTCAGGCTGGAGTGCAGTGAAGTGACCTCAGCTCAGTGCAGCCTGAACCTCCTGGGCTCAGGTGATCCTCCCACCTTGGCTTTCAGAATAGCTGGGACCGCAGGTGCATATCACCATGCCTGGCTAATTTTAAAATTTTTTGTAGAGACGGTGCCCCACTGTGTTGCCCAGGCTGGTCTTGAACTCCTGGGCTCAAGTGATCCTCCCGCCTCGGCCTCCTAAAGTGCAGGGATTATAGGCATGAGCCTGGCCTCCCAAAGTGCTGGGATTACAGGCATGAGCCCGGCCCGCTAAGAGGCATCCCGTTATCCATTGACCTCTACCACTACATGTCAAATACATGAGCTTGTGCTCGATGTGGTCCTTATGTCAGCCGGCCTCCCAAAGTGCTGGGATTACAGGCATGAGCCCGGCCCGCTAAGAGGCATCCCGTTATCCACTGACCCCCACCACTACATGTCAAATACATGAGCTTGTGCCCGATGTGGTCCTTATATCAGTTCTTTTTCCTCAGGTAAGGCTGTGAAATCCTTATCATCTACTGCAGTTTGATCACTGGCTGATTATTGGGGCTAATTATCCAGGTGACACAAGGACCACCCCTATGAGCCTCAAAGCCATGCAAATTTTGGATAAAAAGAGGAGTTAGATAAAAGGTAGCAATGGACAATGAATTCTGCACTTACCTGAAGCTTCTCAATCAGAGGTGAGCTCTTGACCTTGAATTTAGGAGGGTGGTTTGCACTGGGTGGTGACTTCTATGAAGCAAATCAACCAAAACAACCAGATGAGTAAGGTGAGGGAGGTGGGATTCTGGTTGGAACCCAAAAGCCACAAGCAGAAGGAGAAGAGAAGCTGGTGTTGCCACTTTCTCATTAGTTCAATAGCCCACTTACCTCATCAGGGCCTGGGTGATGTGGACTTTCCCTCTCCCTCCCTTATCCCACCACGGCTAACTTCGAATCAGAATCAGAGGAGTCAGCGCCAACATCCTTAACACAGAAGGTCTCTCCCGGGAAGAGTGACTTCATTGTCGTTATAAGGGAAAACTACATCTGAGCAAGATCTTTACCTCATGACCTTCAACACTGTGAATCAGCAATAATTTGGGGACTTTCAAAGATAAAGGGTAAAAATGACCATCCTGTTTGTCACACACACAACAAGAAACCAGACCAGGATGACAGAGGTAAGACTGGAATTCCTCCCTGGACCTAGCGATATTTTGGAAAATCCCACTGATGGCATGATGTATAAATTTTGATTTTCCAAAATGTTGAACATTCTTTTTAATTAAGTAAACATGTACTAAGTAGCTACTATGTTCCAGGCACTGTGTGGGTCATACCAAGATGAGCATGATTCAGTCTCGGCCGCAGGAGCAGTCCATGGCTGATGTACATGCTACATAATCATATGTACTCTCTGTTAGTTGCAGATATTCTTGTGAGGAATGCATGCCAGGAATCTTGTCTGCCTTTGGGATCTATATCCTGTAAAAATATTAACATCATGTTTTGCGTAAAATCCCCACCAATGTGTGAGAATGCTGACAGTGATAGGATGACGATGAAGAGAAGGAAGAGGAGCATGACTTCCATGTGGCTAGACAGAGGCCAAGGCAGAGAAGTGGTCTCCCCATAGTTTGGAGACCAATGTGTATGACCTGCTCCTTGACCCCCGTACTATTTTCCTGAACCGTAAGAAGAGGAACCATACTCATTTCTTAGAAAGATTCTGAGATATTTATGATGTGAGATGACTATTTTAGTGATGGAAGGAGGGAGGTTCACTCAACTGAACTCCTCGTGATCTTTCTTCAGCCCAACACCAAGGGAGAGCATAGGCTGGACTCATAAGACCCCAATTCCTTCTAATTCTAGTTTTGGCAGGAGCCAGATGATGCTCCTGGCCTCGGCCTCCACCAAGATGCAGCAGGGTGGGAATAAATGATTCTAACGACTCTCGCTGCCTCTGCCTCCGTGTATTTTCACTGTCAGGCACGTTCCAATAGCAGTCTTTCAAGGAGCCTTTATCTAGGGTGACTACAAAGAGCTTCCAGCCCCAATGCGAGTGTCTTTAGTTTCTGTGATTTACAGGGAAATTTCATAGAGGCTGGGGTTTCCAGAGAAACTTTTAGAAACTGCACCAACAATTTTGCAGATAAATCTCACTTCATGTAATACTTTGAATTCTTCTCTTCCCCAATTGACCATTGTCTTCTGAAGTCTGTGGAAATTCAGTGGACCCTGCCCCTTAACCATAGGACAGTACTGGGGACCCAGCTGATGCTCCATAAAATCCGATTGATTTGAATTGCAAAGCAGAAAGAATCCAAAATAGCCTCTAGTGCAGTTCCGGGAAATGACAGCAGGTGGCATCATTTCCTTTACAATTTAAAAAGGGGCTTCAGGCAAGTGGCTGCCATGAACAATCGGTGGAGAAAAAACAGCTTTCCATCCCTATATACGTAAATATAGATGCATTTATATGACATTCTTACCATGTCTAGAAACTATGGACTAATTTTCAGGTGGGAATGCTTTTCAGCCTTTTCTGAGCAGAAGAGGCAGGATCTGTGGCTGCATTAAACACCTTTTTGGCTGGTTCTTCCAGAGAGGGATAACTAACTCCTGGTCACCCTGCCAGCAGGAGGGGCCATGCAGTCAGGGGGCTGACCCCACCATCTCAGACCTGAGCAAGCATAGCGGGGCAGGGATGAAGTGACCCTTCCTGGCACTGTGCATTGGGAACTGAGGGGTAGCCTGACTGGGGCTCTCCCTGCAGGCCCCCATGGTTTCCAGCGTTAGAACCTCTGCAGGCTGAGCTATAGGAGTATGGAAGGAGAAATGCAGACAGCAGCCTCCAATCAGTCCTGCCAGACAAAGCTGGCTGCTCATTTTATTTCTATGTGAATTTCAAGGCCACAAAAAGTCATGGATCCCTGGAGGTAGTATCTTTTCAATGTGCGAGTAGCCTGTCACTCCAGACAGGACTTTCTAAAATCCACCCTCGGACTTATCCAGCCCTTGGCCATTATAAGCTATTTAACTCCTAGCTGGTGTGCCCCATGGGGTGAAAACTGCAAATGCGTTTCCACAGAGCTGCCAGGATGGAGCTAGTTTTTGTTTTTTTTTAAGATGAAGTTTCAGTTTTGTTGCATAGGCTAGAGTGCAATGGCGTGATCTTGGCTCACCACAACCTCCACCTCCCGGGTTCAAGCGATTCTCCTGCCTCAGCCTCCCAAGTAGCTGGGCTTACAGGCACATACCACCACGCCTGGCTGATTTTGTATTTTTAGCAGAGACGGGGTTTCCCCAGGTTGGCCAGGCTGGTCTTGAACTCCTGACCTCAGGCGATCCACCTGCCTCGGCCTCCCAAGTGCTGGGATTACAGGTGTGAGCCACTATATACAGCCCAGGATGGAGCTGTTTAAACCAATCACTAGCCTGACTCCCTCTGCTTTTACTCCAGAGGATAAAATTTCCCCAACCAGCCTCCTTGATCTATCTGGTTAGTATTTTTGTCCTCATCTGACAAAAAAGAAAACAGATTCGGTATGGTACCGTGATTTCTCCTGGGCCAAGCCCGGGCTATCAGGGTTTAGCCTCACATTCAGCTCTGAGTGGCCATAGCCTCAACCTGTTCCGTAGCAGCAGAGACACCAAGCCCAGAGGATGAGGGTTACAAGGAGAAGCTGATCCTCTGGAAAGAGAAGTTGTTGGTGTGTGTTTGGTCACAGCACTGGCTGATGACTCCATAAAGCCACAGAATCATATTGTTGGCACTTGAAAAGACTCAAGGAAAACCTCAGTGTTTTTAAACTGTGCTTCTTGGGGTTCTCATCCCAGAATAAGAGCCTTGTTCAGTGGGGCGAGGGGAGAGTATTATGAGAGCAGATGGGGCTCCAGGCCTCCCCTCCCCCATCTCACTTGACCAGGAGCAGCAATGAGTTTCTGCTTTATCTCATGGGCTTCTGCTTATAAGCCTTAGGTTGACAAAAAGGCTTGGAAACCATTGGTCTACTTCAACTGTTTTACTTTACAGATGAGAAAATGTAGGCATTAAGATGCTTGCCCAACTTCACATAGGTGTCTAATGGCTAGTGTTAGGATGCTGGCCCCCCAAAAAGAAGAGAATAAAAGAGGTTGTTGAAGTGGGATTCAGGAGTGAAACTCTTTGGCTTGCTTGCTCTATTTTGGGGTTGGCCTCCCAGGTGAGATGACAGAACATGCAAATCCATTTCTGGCACAGACCATGACCATGGTGAAGGTTCACGGGCTGCTGGCATAAGGCATGGAGAAGGCACTCCTGCAGCTACAATTAGACAAGTAAAGATAGAAGAATATGCAGGCTGTGAACCTATTACTGGCTATGATCTATGATACCAGAGCCTTTATTATGTTGTTAACGACGACTATTTATATATGAGTGCAATGAGGCCTCCTGTGCACTCTGGTTTTCTTCCAACAATCCTGAACAATAGCCAAGCTTTACAAGGATACTGCAGAGCCATGGGGTTTTCTCATGCTTCCATCCTGCCCCATGTAACTGTAGCCCCCTTTCCAGGTGCCTTCTCCATACCTTATCCCAAGATCATCTAAGTCAGACCTGGGAAAAAAACAGAACAGTCCTGGCTCCTGAATTGGGACTGTTAATAATATATGACCCATTCTTTTTGCTAAAATGCTCAAGGTCGAAAAATAGTGTTCCTGTCCTTGACAAATCATAAAGGTGGTTCAGTAAAAGGGAGTAGCAAGGAGACTAGTTTCCCAAGTAAAGGATTCCGGAAGCATTTAAGAGGAGATTCACTCTGAAGTGGAGAAGTTCCCTGCAGAGTCTGAGCTTTAAAGAATGAGTTTGGTGCCCCCTTGTCCAAGAAGGAGAAAGAAAACCCATCACAGCATCCTCTGAGCGCCCGCAGCACTTACCTCCTCACCATTCTGGCCCAGCTCTACCTTGGGGGGGAAGAGGGGGAGGGAACAGGGCGGTTTCCTTCGGGTTGGTTTACTGGCTGGTGTCTGGAGGGAGGGCGACAGACAGACACACAGAGAGAAAAAGAGAGAGTGCTGATCAGGCACCAGGGAGGAAGAGCAAGGAAGTGGAAACTGGTTTCAGGAAGGTGTAGGGATTTAGGAGTGTTAGGATGTTAGGGAAGTAGAGGAATATTTAAGAACGGAGGAAGGGAACTGCATGTCTTTGGGACTGCCCGCTTACTATTTAAATTAGTTCTGTTTACCCTCTACCCATTTTGACTTTCAGCCTCTCTGCTCCATTTCCTTTCCTGCTAGAACATCGTTTTTTACTTGAGATTCATTGACCTGAATCACACTCAGCTTTCAGGCAGTGCCAGCACCTGAGATACTGCTATCTTCTTTATCCTTTATGACATGCCTATACAGTCTAGAAATTATGAACCCGATTTTTCAGATGGGAAAACAAAAGCCCAAAATAGTTCACCTAAAAACGCAAGGCAAATAATTACTCACTGGCCCCAAGGGGCCGTGATAGATTCCTCTCCACCTTGGGGCGCCCTTCCCTCATCTCACTTCGAATGAGCTCCTCACACGGCACGACTCAAGAAAATCTAGCCCAAATTTCTCCAAAGTTAAGACTCTCCCTTGTCACACTTTCCTCTATTGGTCACTGGACTCTCTCCCTTCCTGATCCCTGGTTTCCTCTCCAAATGTGCTTCCCTTCAAGTCCTCCCTTCTTTCTCCATTCTCAGTTTGGAGTCTGCCCCAGACTTGCCTTGCTCTGGCTACGGGAAAGGAGCTGGGTGTAGGAACTTCTTTATTCTGACCCAATCCAGGCCCCGCACAGCTGTGTGGGATCTAAGTCTATATCGGTGGATGATCACAATGGAAATGGATACAGATGCACATCTCTGATGGACACTGCCCTGTGTCTCATCCCTCCTGGCCAGCGTGTAAGCCTCACCCTGATGGGGACAGATTCTGCACAGGCACAGCAGCAGTGGGACATTCCTCGCATTCAGAGAAACCCCTCCAGCTCCTGGCTTCACTTCCTAATTTGGTGACCACCCAGCCTCCTCCCTCCCTCTCCGCTGGGCCTGACCGGATTTCCCCTTCCTCCTGCCCCCTGCAGAGGAGGCTGCTCTGAAGCCTCCTGACTCACCTCCTTGGCTGCAGCCGCCTGCTCCCTAAACCGCCCGGCCAGCTGGGCCACCGAAAGGGACGCTGAGTTGTCCACATTGGCATTGGTCTCGGTCGGTCTTTCCTGGCAAATCGAGAAGCAGCAACAGTTAATCAGCAAATGGGTACCAGGTGCCAAGCAGGGCACTTGTTTCGTGGCCACAAGCAGGAATGCTGTGACAATGAGGTATTTTAACAGCATTATCCAACTGCCTCCTGCATTCAAGGACTTAGAAAAAAAAACATCTGGGCAACCATATTTAGTGAATATCTACAATGCTCTTGGCCCTGGGTGTGGCTTTGGGGACCTGGAGACAAACAAAACCTGGTCCTGTCCTGGAGGGGTGCCCAGGGATCTTAGAGGCAGTACAGGTCTCGGTTTCTCATTCCTCAAAGACCCCACCAGCAAAGGGCTATGTCAGTGACAGCGTACGCATCTCCTTACCTTGCTCAGCTGCGGAACGAGGGTGAGCAAATGCCCTTTGTTGAACTTGAAACACATATGTCTTGTGTTCCCTACTTGAGCGCCATGGGCAAAGAAGAGTTCAGTAAATATTTGTGGAATTAACAAATAAATGACTTGAGAACAGATAGCACAGCGGATGGGAGCCAATCTGCCTGGACTCAAGCACTGACTTGCTCCATCTCTCACCAGCCTGGGGACCTGGGGCAAATGGCTTAACCTTTCTGTGCCTTGATGAGGATGGTCGTAGTGTATCCCTCATCAGTTGTTTTGTGGATTACATGATTTGCTAGATACCCAGAGTGCTGGGACAAGGCCTGGCACGTCGTAAGTGCTTTGGAAGGGTGGTTGTTATGGTTACTGGCAATGAGTTAGGGTTAGGGTTAGGTTAGGGTGACCTCTGGTGCAGGTCATCAGTTTACCATGGCTGTCCCTCCATCAAGGTGCCTCCAGGTACCCTGAAGAGGCCAACATGCACCCAGGACACCATTCATTCTCATGCACCATTTGTCACCGAGACACATAGAGTAAGTCAGTGACGCTGGAAACGACCAGTTCCTTTCTGCCTTGTTACAGGAGGCCAACATAACCGCTTGATGTTAATAAGATTTTCTACATGTCCAGTCCCAGGGACATTAGGTTTTCTCTTTTGTCACCATGACGGCAGCATTTCTTACACAGACGTTGAACTGCCCCATGACTTCCCCTCCTCACATCTAGTCTGAAAATGGGAGGATTGGGGCTGCAGTTTGTCTGAGGAAGCCCATCTCTGCCTTTCCCTGGCTCTCGTGGTCTACAAAAGCAAGGCATGCTTCCCTCCAGCAGCGAGCTTACTCCCTTGTACACACACACGCACACACACTCTTCCATGGCCCTTCTTTTATGCTAAAAGTGGTGTCTCTGACCCTCCAAGCTTTCTTATTTGGGTGTTCCCTCCAAGGTAAATAACTTTAGTCATTCTAAGACACTGTCCCCTTAGAGCAAGGGAGGGGCAGGTCTCCCACCTCCACCAACTTCTGGCAGAGTAGTTAATGGAGCAAAGCTTTGAGAAGGCTTTGTCAGGCTGGGTGAGGTGGCTCATGCCTGTAATCCTATCACTTTGGGAGGCCAAGGCAGGTGGATCACTTGAGGTCAGGAGTTCAAGACCAGCCTGGCCAACATGGTGAAACCCCATCTCTACTAAAAATACAAAATTAGCCAGGCATGGTGGTGAGTGCCTGTAATCTCAGCTACTTGGGAGGTTGAGGCAGGAGAATTGCTTGAACCCAGGAGGTGGAGGTGGCAATGAACCAAGATCGCGCCACTGCATTCCAGCCTGGGTGACAGAGCGAGACTCAAAAAAAAAAAAAAAAAAAAAAAAAAAAAGAAGAGAAAAAGAAGAAGGCAGCTTTGTTTAGAGATTTGAAGGAACTGCTGGGGCTGTGGACTTTCTGGTCTGTGAATAGCTATGCTGGAGGAAAATACAGGTACCCTTTTACTGTTGCTTACTATATAATTCAGGCTCATCTCCATCCCAGCCTAAACACCAAATGCTGATTTTTGCATAAAGATATCAACGGAATCACCTTTATTCAAGACGCCAGATGTCCCCATGATGCTGGAGGAAAGCTGGGGAGTGTGAGGCCCCACGCTGATGAGCTCCCCACTGGGGAGGGGCTCCCAGACCTGACCCATTTTATCCTCACACTTGCCACATAAGGAAGTCAGAGAATGGAACATCGAGCAGAGAGGCTTGGGGCCAGCGTGTGATTAATTGAGCTGTTCTTGGCAAAGATGCTGGCTGATTGGTTTGTCCATCTGTCTAACTTCCTGCCCACATCACAGATCAGTCCCTCTGTCCCTTGCTATTTATGCTCGGGTCCTGCTGACACTGCGCTTTACCTCAGCTTCAGAGGCGCCAATCACTGGTGGTGCAGGAAGACAAATTCCAGTTAAAAATAGAGCTGTATAGGAATCAAAAGCTCCTCCCTTACTTCCCTGTCTCAAAACTGGCCTTGGCAAGGGGCTCAGAAGTGAGGGAACTCTGAGGCTTCTGGAAGCATTTAGGGCTTAAAAGCTGGGTAGAAGGAAAGATTCTAATACCTCTGAGCTTGTTTTCCTGGAGCCTAGTGAATGGGTTTTCTTTAGACGAAGGACTCCAGAGCTTGTTGATGCTTGGCAGATCCTCTTGCCATCAGCCCCTCTCCAGACACTTCCCATCCTCTTTTGCGGAAGACTGATTGATTATTACCGTCTGCCCTCTGGGCACATTAAACCCAGAGAAGGCAAGTGACAGCCAGAGTCACACAGGACCGGCCAAACAGGATAATCTGTGAAACATCTGACTCCAACTCCCGAGACTCCAGTAATGCAGCATCATTTGTGAAAGTGCCTTGGCAACTGTAAAGTGCTACACAAATCTCAACATTATTATGCGCCACTGAGTTTGCAAAGGTGCAATGGAAGAAGCGTGGTCTTGGGGATTAGCCGGGGCTGGCGGCTCAGACTGAGGCTTTGCCTGGATCTCTGCCTCGCAGCTCCGGCACTACAGCTGCTAACACCCCTCTGGTGTGCTCAGCGCCACACCACCTCTGTCACGGGCCAGGAGCTCTTCACAGCCGTCTTGCTAAGGCCACACCTTCACCTTGACTGTTCTTAGTTCTGAGAACTTCAGTGTCTCTACCTATTCCCAGACTTTCCTGAGACACCCCTAGCCTCTCTGGGATTAAATGTTCTTTCTCTGTTCCTGTGATGTCCATAAAGTATTTAGCACAGAGCCTGAAACGCAGAATGTGCTTGACGGGACACAGTGACTCATGCCTGTAATCCCAGCATTTTGGGAGTCCAAGACAGGAGGATCTCTTGAGCTCAGGAGTTCAAGACCAGCCTGGGCAATAAAGAGAGCCCACATCTGTACATAACATTAGCCTAGTGTAGTGGTGTGTGCCTATGGTCCCAGCTACTCAGGAGGCTGAGGAGAGAGGATCACTTGGGCCCAGGTGGCCGAGGATGCAGTAAGCCATGCTCACAACATTGTACTACTGCACTCCAGCCTGGGCAACACTCTGCCTCAGGAAAAAAAAAAAAATCCCAGCACTTTGGGAGGCCGAGGCAGGTGGATCACAAGGTCAAGGGATCGAGACCATCCTGACCAACATGGTGAAACCCTGTCTCTACTAAAAAAATACAAAAATTAGCTGGGCGTGGTGGCGCATGCCTGTAGTCCTAGCTACTCGGGAGGCTGAGGCAAGAGAATTGCTTGAACCAGGAAGCTGGAGGTTGCAGTGAGCTGAGATCTCGCCACTGCACTCCAGCCTGGTGACAGAATGAGACTCTGTCTCAAAAAAAAAAAAAAAAGTAAAAAAGAAAAAGAACAAGAACATGTGCTTATCTAAGGTTGGTTTCTTCCTCCTCCTCCTTCTCCCATCTGACCTGGTCTGCTGGTGTGCTGGGATCAGGGCCTGGCACCTGCTCCCAGAGTCACTGACACCCTCAACTCACCCTGTGGACCACACCCAGAGGTCAGTCCTCCCCCTGCCAACACCCACCCTTAAGTCCTGGTCATTGCCTTGACTTCAGCTTGTCCTTTCCTCTTGGGTCATCTTCCATGTCAGATCTGTTTCTGCAGTCAGTTCCCTCTGTGCCCTGCTTTAGCTCACACTTGTCTTTACAGATCACAGGCCTGCACTCCAGCTTCCCGGCCCACGTCTTGCTTACAAAGCCCTCCCCGCTACCTTCCAGCTAGGCTATGCCAGGTAGCTCGGAAACCACGCCTGTGGTTACTGTCTGACTTTGCCAAAGCCAAGAGAAAATCACCTCTGGTGTTTACTTTCTATTTCTATGGGACTTTCTTCTGAGAACTGAGGAGCCCCTGTGTCTGGACAGCATGGAACTTCCCCTGAGCTGCTGCCATGTTGCGTAAACACTGTTTGGATACTGCTGACCATCCACATAATGAGATCTTTATGTACAGGCCAGACTAGGCTCTTCCTACTTCCCAGGCTCTGCTGTGTCTCTCCACCCTCCGCGCAGGTCCAGGGTCTCAGCAGCTCCCAGCCTTTGGACTGTGGTTTAGGGAAACAAGGCACCAGGGAAGCCCTCATCATCTACAGCTTAAGGGAAGATGCAGTGAGAGGACCCAGCGGGGGGCTGGAAGGACCATGCTCTTGGCTAAAAGGAAGGTTCTCTCACTCAAAAGAAATAGGCCAGAGCCCAGAGCCTCGAAGATCTGGGTGTGTTTGCTTCTTCACTCCTCCAGAACTGAAGGAGATCACCTCTTCTAGTGTGAGAATTCTTAAACTATCACTTCAAAAGGACCACCATAGAGTCTCTCTGAAATACTGCAATGACTCTGGAATCGTCCTTTACACCCTTACTTATCCCTAGTTCTTCTATGTATCCCAGTGTTTGACCGTGACCATCCTAGGAGAATGGAAAGGTGCTGGACTGGGAACCAGGCAGGTCCATTTGACGTACCCGTCTACCAGACACCTCCTATGCGGGAGGCAGCATCCTTATAGCCACTGATATATTTTCTATAATTCTTACCTCTCTAAAAGAGGAAACTGGGGCCCAGAGTTGCTGAGTGACTTACTATTCAAGTCAGTAAGTGCAGGCATGAGAATTTTCTGGATTCCAAAGTTCTAGCTCTTTCCACACCAACATGCTGTACACTCTACGCCTTTACTGGGAGACTTAGCTTACTCTGTCTCTTGTTAATAGGCATTTACCAGCCCAGGCCATGAGATATATTAGTGAATAGGACAGAGTCCTTGCCCTACAGGAGTTGCTACGTCAGCAACAAACAGGCACACAGCTAAACCATAAGATAGTTTATTAAACGCTATGAAGAAAATAAAACAGGGCACTTATTTTATTTTATGGGAATGTGCTGAAAAGAGAGCACACGGGTTGAATCCCAGCTGGGGAAAAGAGGAAAAAAAACGGTTCCGATCAGAGGCACAGACACAAACAAAGGTTGAGGGGCAGAAAAAGAGAAGTGTGGCAGTGACAAGAGGGAGTGGAAGATGTGAGTGGTGGTGTGAGGCCAGCCACACTGGGCCTTGTGGACCAGAGCACGCAGTTTGTGTTTTATCTCAAGCCAGCGGGATGTCATTTGGAGGGTTTCAAGGAGGGATGTGACCTGAATCACACATCAAGGCTCTGTCTGTGGAGGAGGGACAGGAGTGGAAGAGGGTGAGCAGAGGCAGATGCTGGCAGCGGTCCAGCTGAAAGAGGGTGCAGGAGGGACCGGGGCTTGTGCGGGAGGAGGGGGTTTGAAGGGCGGGCTGCTGGGAATGACTGATGCATGGGTGTGAGCAAGGGAAAGAGAAGAATCGTGGATGACTCCCGAGTGTTTGACCTGGATAGCAAGATGCATGGGGTATTTGCTTCTGGGTTAGAAAGCCACGCTGTGGAGAGAGGGGCCCTGGGGCTAGGTGGGCAATCAATAGTTCTTCCTTGGTCATGAAAGTCTGACACATCTGTTAGACATCTAAGTGGCAATGCCGTGGAGGAGGTTGAATATATACCCAAGTCTGGAGTTCAGAGAAGTGTTTCAGGCCGGAAACCAAACTTGGACAGTCACTAGCTAGAGATGGTGGTTGATGTTACAGGGCAGCATAAGGTCAGAGGAAATAGAGAATAGGGAAGAGAGGAGGCCCAAAGACTGGGGTCTGGGCTGTCTCCAGTCACCCTAAGCTGCCTTTCATTCTCAACGTGAGGGGACTGGTCCTGTTACTCCAGTGGGAGCCTGGAGAGCATTTTGGTGTAGAATACAGATGGGATAGGCGTGAAAGGAAAATAAATCTCAGACCCCAAATCACTAAGCCAAAGGGAAAAGTCAAGCTGCGAAACCCATCAGGCAAATCTGCCTCCCATTTTATTCCTGAATAAGATAGACAAAGCTTAGAAAACGTCATGCCCCCCTCACAATTTTCCCACTAGGAGATTCCCTGTGGGCCCCACGACCTTTACCCTAAAACAGTTTTGTTGGATTTTACCCTGATAATGTAAATTGCTAGCTTATCTTCACATCGTGCCACTGCACTCCAGCCTGGGTGACAGAGCGAGACTCTGTTTCAAAAAATATATAAATAAATAAAATGTCTTCCTCTTTCCCCAGTATTCACCCTTTCCCCTTTAAATATTAAAGCCCTCAAAACCAGCTTTGGAGAAAGGCACAGGCCTGCCTCCTGGGGTCACATCCTTAACCTTGCCAAAATAAACTTTCTAAATTGACTGAGCTCTGTCTCAGATACTTTTGGTTTACATGGGTTGGGGCCAGAAGATTTCTTTGGCTAAAGTGATAGAGGGTAAGAAATCCCGAATGTCACTCATGAATGTTGCGTGCCCCATCCACACTGTTGGGTCATTTAATCATTCCTTCCTGAGCATCTGGGGGTAACCGTGATGGCCCTCAAGGAGTGAACAGGCTTTTTGAGGGGTGAGGAGAATACACAGAGGTAAAGAAGAACTGCAAGAAAAAGGTAGAGGAATTGAAACAAGTATATGTTAACAAATACATGTAATCAGATATTTCACACAAGACCAAAAAAGTCCCAGATGTGCCCTACCTAACCACTCATAGGCTTTAAGGATCTGAAAATGGCAGGCCCTTGGCCTCTGCAACTCGCTCCTAGGGAAAATCCCACATGAGGTGTTCCACTCACACAAAGGATCCCCACACAGACACTGACCCTGGGAGTGTGTCCCTGCTTGGAACCTCCAGGGCTTCCCATTTGCTCCCAGGACTTGGCATTGTCACTCAATAGTCTGGGCAGGGTTTAGCCACCCTCACACTGTGGGGTACAGTTCTGGCTGTCTCAGTGGTTTTAAAATCAGCATAGTCCATAGCCTCTGGTGCCTGGGAGGGTCCTCCAGGTGGGGGTCCATGGGTTTAGAAGTGATGGCTAGTGTCTGGGCAAATTCTCAGGTGCAGCAGAGGACCACAGAGGGGAAGGAGATGTTCATCCAGAATGTCATTGCAGTGACAGGATTTTATCAGTGTAATCTGGGAGGCAATGTGTGGGAAATTTGTCCCTAAATGTGTTAACTGTTGTACAGGCATACAGAAAGAAAATAAATTATTTTGAGTCTAGTGCGGTTAGAAGTGCACAGAGAGCAACAAATTCAGAGTCAGATCTGGGTTTCAGTCTTGCTTCTGATGTATGTTGGGTATGAACCTCTCTGAGTCTCAGTTTCCCTGTCTGTAAATGAGACCATTAAGATCCATCATTCTGTGCTCCAACCCAATATACAAACACTCATCTTGTTTTCTGACAGGTTCACCGCCTTTTTTTCACGGATGACAGGAAGGAGGCTGGTGCACTGGAGGGTGTGCTATGCTTTACACTGTTCTATGGAGGGAGTAGCATGGAGCTCAGGCTTTGAGCCAGACTGCCTTAGTTCAAATCCCAGCTCCACATTTACTAGTTCTATGGCTTGGACAATTTACCGAACTTGTCTGTGCCTCAGATGACCTATCTGTAAAATGGGTTGGTGATCATAGTAGCTATGTTACAGGGTCATTGGAAGGATATAATGAGTTTTTGTATGTGAAATGCTTAGAACAGGGCCTGGCATGTAGGAAATGTTTGATAATTATTAGCTATTCCTGAATGTTGGCTATGGGGCTAGCAGCATGCCTGAATACTCTGAGAGATGTCTAGGCTTGCACCTAATCTTCTCCTGTCCTTCCATTCCCTCTTGGATACAGAAGTCCCAGACAGAGCCCCAGCTGGCTAAGATGTGCTCCCTGCTGCTTGCAGTCATTCTTTTCTCAAGAGTGGACCATCTGGACTCAGCCATTTTGGTGGGCTATTTGATTACTAAGGCAGGAGCTTAACAGACACTCTCACCCCATCCCTGAGCTCATATCCCTAAGAAATGGATGTGTGCAGTATCTAGCAATTAAAAAATAAATACAGCTAAGTTTCATTTTATGGCTTTTAGGGTCATGACAAGGGTTTTGAATACCCATACATCCCAGCTGTCCAGAGCTCTGTGTCAAGTCAAACAGCTGAACCAAAATACCAAGCCCATGTCTGACATGGTTTGGCTGTGTCCCCGTCCAAATCTCATCTTGAATTCTAGCTCTCATAATTCCCATGTGTAATGGGAGGTACCAGGTGGGAGGTAATTGAATCACAGAAGTGGGTCTCTTCCAAGCTGTTCTCCTGAGATGAAAAAGACTCACGAGATCTGATGGTTTTATAGAGGAGTTCCCCTGCAAAAGCTCTCTTGCCTGCCACCATAGGAGACGTGCCTTTGCTTCTGTTTTGCCTTCCACCATGATTCTGAGGCCTCCTCAGCCATGTGGAACTGTGAGTCCATTAAACCTCTTTCCTTTATAAATTACCTAGTCTTGGGTATGTCTTTATTAGCAGCATGAGAATAGACTAATACAGTGTCCATTCACTGACAAATGGAGAAACAAAATGTGACACATCCACACAGTCAAATATATTTCACCCATAAAAAGGAATGAAGTTGGCTGGGTGTGGTGGTTCACACCTGTAATCCTAGCAGTTTGGGAGGCTGAGGTGGGTGGGTCACCTGAGGTCAACCGTTTGAGACCAGCCTGGCCGACATGATGAAACCCTGTCTCTACTAAAAATACAAAAATTAGCTGGGCGTGGTGGCAGGCACCTGTAATTCCAGCTATTCTGGAGGCTAAGGCAGAAGAATCGCTTGAACCCAGGAGGCAGAGGTTGCAGTGAGCCAAGATCACGCCAATGCGCTTCAGCTGGGCAATGAGAGCAAAACTCTATCTTAAAAAACAAAAAATGAAGCTCTAATATATAGTAAATGTGATAAACCTTGAAAACATTATGCTAAGTGAAAGAAGCCAGTCACAAAAGACCACATACTATTGTGACTCTATTGATATGCAATGTCTGGTGTAGGCAAATCCAGAGAGAAGGAGAGTAGATTAAAAGTTCCCTGGAAGAGATGGAAAGACAGGAGGTGGGGTGATAGCTAAAGGGTACAGACTTTTTCCTTTTTCAGTGATGAAAATGCTCTAAAATTGACCATGGTGGTGGTTGCACAGTCTGTGAATACACCAAAAACGATTTCCTTGTACACTTTAAATAGGTGACGTGTATGTAAATTATATCTCAATAAAACTGTTATTTAAAAAATTGTCAAGTCCTTACAGCCAGTCGGTTGGACTGTGGGCAGGAGAGACCAATGGAGGGAAACTGGCTTTGCTTCCATCTTTGGACGGTGGGCAGGAGAGACCAATGGAGGGAAATTGGCTTTGCTTCCATCTTCGTGACTTCCCTTCCCTGGTGCTCAGCACTCTCCACCCCCACACTCAGCCTTTCCCTGATCCCAGCATGCCTTGCAGCTGCAGACACATCTGAGAAGTCTCTTCTAACCCACCACCGAGAGGGCTTATAGGTCTGTGAGGAAGACAAAGTAAGTTTCATGTCAAGCATCCATGAAGGGCCTGGCTTGAGGCAGCAGTCAGTCCATGGCTGTTCACTTATTCATTCATTCAGTGAATATTTATTGAACACCTTATGGGCCTGACACTGGTCAGATGTGAGGATATCAAGATGAAGTTTCATGGTTCTAGAGCTCAAGGAGCTTCTACTCTAGTTGAAAGGTAGACTTGTAATAAAACTATCAGAATGAAAACAGGCCACTGCTGCAATTGGGAAATGCGTAACACTGCAACGGAAGCTCAGGAGAAGGGGTACTTAACTTGCTTGGGTGAATCAGGAACACTTCACAAAGGAAGTGATGCTTATGCAGAGTCTTGAAGGATGAATAACAGCTTGCTAGGAGAGAAGGTGGGCATGGAGGAGAAGGCGGAGGGCATGTTGTAGGCATAGGGGCAGGCTGGCACAGGCAAAGTGTCAAAAGCATGGAAGAGCATGGTGTCTACGGGAAACTAATTCATTTCGGTCTAAGCAAAAAGAAAGGTAGAGAAATTGAAAGATGTGGCTGGCTTGTCCAGAGTAAGGCATACACAAGTTAAAATTCAGGCTCCAGAACTTATTAGATGTATAGGTGACCTTGGGCAAGTCACTTGATTTTTTTATTTTTAGACAGAGTTCCACTCTTGTTGCCCAGTCTGAGTGCAGTGGCGCGACCTCAGCTCACTACAACCTCCGCCTCCCGGGATCAAGCGAATCTCCTGCCTCAGCCTCCAGCGTAGCCGGGATTACAGGCATATGCCACCATTCTCAGCCAATTTTGTATTTTTTCGTAGAGACAGGGTTTCTGCATGTTGGCTAGGCTGGTCACAAATTCCCGACCTCAGGTGATCTGCCTGCCTTGGCCTCCAAAGTGGTGGAATTACAGGCCTGAGTCACTGCACTCAGCATCACTTAATTTCTTGAGTCTCAGCTTCAACATCTGTAAAATCAGGTTGGCAATACCTGTGTCATTATGTAGTGATGAGAAGTACCTAACACGGTAACAGCCATCGTAGCCAACACTCACTGTGAGCTTCCTCAGTGCCGGCTCATACATACCTCAAGTGCTTGGTGAAAGTGCTTGGTGAAAGCGGTTACACTGAGGCTGTGCTACAACATGTGGACTTCATTTCTTAAGCCAGCGTGATGAGGGAAGTTATATGATTTGCTATTTAGAAGGTTTACCTGGAAGCAGATAAGTATTCTGAAAACCTTTGGCAAATGGAAGTAATCTACTGCTACTCTTTTAAGGCAGTGCTATTAAAAAGAGGAATTGTCATGTCTTCTTCCTCCTTCTTCCCTTCTTCTTCTAGTTATGCTTATTGCTATTTTTCATATGCTCTCCCATTGCCCAATGCAGGGAGCTCTCAGAGGCTTGCTGTGAAGAATATAATGTCAGCCCTGAGCATCATCTTGGTTCTGTCTCTTTCTTGAGTGTCAGATCACATGAGCTCTTGCAGTCTCAGCCTCCTCATCTGTAAAACGGGATAATACCTGCCTTGCCTTCCTCATGGGATAGCTGTGAGGCTCTCAAGACACATGAATGAAAGCACCCTGGAGGAGATGCACCAGAGAAGGACAGGATGAGCATGGTCTATGCCTCTGGAGTCTATGGCCTACTATGAAACAGAGACAATTAAGCAAGTATGTAAAGCCTAATAAGTCAGTCAGTATGGTAGCAGAATAACAGCCCCCAAAGGTGTCCACATCCTAATCCCTAGAACCTGTGAATATGTTAGATTAAATGGCAATGAGGAATTAAGGTTGCAGATGGAATTAAGGCTGCCAATCAGCTGACCTTAAAATGGGATTATTCTGGATTATTTGGTGGGTCCCATATTATCACAAGGGCCCTTAAAAGTGGAAGAGGATGGCAGAAGGGTGAGAGCCAGAGTGACGGGAGGCAAGAAAGGTTACCCACCATTGCTGGCTTTGAAGATGGAGGAAGCGGCCACAAACCAGCAAATGCAGGCAGCCTCTAGAAGCTGACAAAAGCAAGAAAACGGTTTCTTCCCTAGAGCCTCCAGAAGAAATGCGGCCCTGCCAAAGCTTGATTTTAGTCCATCTTGAGCTTTTGACCTCTCAGATAATAGGTTTAGATAGTACAGACCACTAAGTTGGCGGTCATTTGTTACAGCAGCCATAGGAAACTAACACAGTCAGTCAGTCAAGTATTTGTAGGCACCCATGATGTGTTCTGAGTTCTAAGAACATAGTAGGGAAGAAGAGAAAGTCACTGCTTATCACTGGAGCTCACATTCCAGTGGAGAGAGCTAGGCAGTGAATGAATAAGCGAGTGAATGTATGGCATGTAAGTGGTGCTAGTATAGGGAGTGTCAGGCTCGGTCTCTGCAAGGGAGGTCACAAGAGGCCTTCTGAGGAAGTGGAGGTGACATTGAATTGAGGGTGCTGTGATTGTGGAAGGATAGCGTGAAATGCACAGCGGGAACACCCAACCTGGCCAGAGGCACCTGGGAAGACTTCCAGGAGGAAGTACCAGCCTGGCCAAGCCGAAGGGTAAGCAGAGCTGGTCATTATCGCTGAGGGAGTTGCGCAGGTGAGGAGTTCAAGGCCAGGGGAGCCCCAGGGAATGACAGGTTCCAGCATGCAGGCATGTGTGCAAGATGAGGCCAGAGCGTGGAAGGCCACCTGAGGTGGGAGTCTAGTCTAAGGGCCATCTGAGGTCATCGGAGGGTTATAAGCAAAGAGCAAAACCACAGATTTATTTTTGCAAGATGCCTATGGCTGTAGGGTAAGCAATGTGTGGGCTGGCGGTCAGGAGTAGGCTTCAGGGGGTGGAGAGCCCAGTCTGGAGGCCGCTGCCTCCGTCATGGAAGGTTAAAAAAAGAGCAAGTCCGCAACTATACAACGGTACCGCCTCCTGAAGAAGGTGGATCCTGGCTCCAGATCTTTTCACTGGGCTGAGCTTCTTGTGAGGTCTGGATCTGCCAAGGGAGCAGGGAGCTGCATTTGGGAAGAGTAAGTGTGGAGGAGAGCAGGAGCAAGGAGAGCTGAGAAACGGGTAAGGGCTGGCCCCTTCCAGGGTGAAGTGGCAAGAAAGAAGGAAACCTCAGGCAACGGGATGGCTGAAAGGCCTGTGAGGATCAGGATCTCAAACCCTTGACTTAGCATTGTTAGTTTGTGGTGTCAGCATGACCTCTTCATATAATCTGCAGACCTTCAGTGAAAGCTGAACTGCACGCAGCAGCCTTTCATTTGTGAATGTTTTTTAAACATTCAGAGTAAGAATCAAGAGTGTAGTCCACATTTAGAGGAGGAAAGGAATAGCTTCGAGATGTGGAGTTTACTGAATGAACTACTCAGTAGATATTAATAAGGCCCTACAACATGCCAGGCTCTAGGGATTCATCAGAGCAGAGCAGACGAGGCTCCCTCCTTATAAGAGAATGGAGAACAGGGATTCAGCAGAGGCAAAAAAACTGGGCCCAGTGGTGACCACGAGCAGATAAGTCCATCTGAAAATAAGTAGAGATCTTCAGGAGAGCTTGGATCCACAAGGTTGGAGTCAATATTCTGTTGATTTCAGGAGTCTTTAAAACTAGAGGATGATGGCCTGGATGCAGGTATGCTTAGTGGAGGGGAGGCTACTGACAGGACTCAAAAGCAATTTAGGAGGAAGGACTGACCAGAACTGGGGACTGACAAGTGGGGGCAGGGAGGAATCACGATGATGCCCAGATTTCTGGCTCTGGCTTCTGGGTGGAGAGGAATGTCATTTACAGAGAGGGGAGCCCAGGGGAGGAGCAGAACTGGAGGTGTGCGCAGAAAGGGTGAGCTGTCAGAGCAGAGGGCCCAGGGCAGACCCTGAAGCACCTACTTGGGATTTGTGGAGTCAGATGAACCTAAGGGTGAATCTTGGCTCAAATTATAAGGTGATGGCAGAGCCTTAAGACAGGGAGGGTGAGTGAAGGCTGCAAAGGAGATGGAGAGGGTGCTGGGGTGAAGAGGCAGAAGCCAGCAACAGCTCAGGGGGTCACACACAACCATTTTTGTCTTCTCTTTCCATTTCCCACCAGCAGGCGTGCAGAAGCAGAGGTGCCAATCAAACTCAACCTTGTCAGCCTCTGAACAGCTCGGGTGGTTTTTTTTGTTGTTGTTGTTTTTTTTTTTTTTTTTTTTTTTGAGCAAAAGGTGAAGAGTGGGAAAGAAGTATCTCTTCACAGCTGGCATGGGTGATTTAGATGGATTCACTCACCTAGGCCAGCAAGTAAATGTACAATTTGTTACTCTCCAAGGTAAGTTCAGAATCTCCCTGTCATGCGGTACTCTCACGTTGGTTAGTTCAATAATAAAACTGACTTCACAGAGAGCTCCTCTGAGTCTGAAGGGTGGCTGGGCTCCAGGGAGCCACCCCTCCAGGGTTGCCTGGAGTCCTGGGGTATGTTACAGCCACCCGGAGCCCACACAAGTACCCTTCACTAGGGGCCATTCCTGCATCCCAGGCAGGAGTCAAGTGACAGTGTGAGTGTGCATGTGTGTCCTGGGGTCTGGACACTTGTCCTTCAGCAGGAAGCCAAGGCATACCTTCTAAGATTAGAACAAGTTTCCCAAGGACCCGGCCCCCGGCCTGCGTCCCAGTCAGCTGCAGCCTCTCCTGTTACAGCGTCTCCCAAACCCGCCTCCCTTGCAGTCAGGAGGGAACACAGTTCTGAAGCTGACTCTCAGCAAGGGGCCCCTCGAGAAGCTCTGCAGTTGGGTCACCATGAGCAGGACATGGTGCGGGGCTCTCTGGTCCCTGCCCTGGCAAGCCTCACAAGGGGGTACTGGAGGGAAAGAGCAGAGGAGCATCAGTCACATTTTTGCATTTGACTTGTGGATCCCAGTCACATGCAGAAGAAATCAATGATAATAATTCAGTAGCTGCAGCATCCCGAGCACCTAGCACATGCCAGGCCATTGGCGTGCATGCTCGTGGTTAAAGTGTGTAACATAACCCAAAGAGAAAGCCACTTTGCCTAGTACCCCTGCTTGACTGAGGAGACTGAGGCAGAGAGAGGTTAAGTATATCTTGTCAAAGTTGTACAGACTGAGCGGTGGTAGGAATGTTTTCTGGAGTCACTTGGGGGCATTTGCTCAGAATTCTCCCATCAGGTCCATAAATGAATAGTTTCATGTCAAGTGAAAAGAGCAGATGAGGCAAGGGCTATGCTGGAGACCAAAGGGGGCCCTGCCTGCTGCAGATACAATTTCTGATGGTTCCCAGGCCCATTCTCAGAGGCTCAGGGCTGGCCTTGAAGTGACATGTCAGACAGGTTCAAGCACGCCCAGAGTATGGCCTAGGGCTTGTCCTGCGGAGGCCAACAGGGCTTGGCTCACATTATCAAAGCAGTGGCAGAACAGGAAGCTAGGAAGAAAAAAGAAAGTTTTCCACTTTAATCAGTCTTTATCTGCAGCAGTGGTCCTACATGGATGCTCGATCAAATTGCCTATTATTATTTGTCCATGATCCCTTGAAAATTCTAGATAGCCCTATTGCCCATAAATCAAGGTGTTTCCAGTGTTTAGATGTCACAGCCATTAGATTAGTAGCAAACATGGAGAAATTTTTTCATGCACATTATTTACTTACTTAATCCTTGACTATACTTGGAATTAATGCATGGGGGAAGTGTCTAATTTGGAGGCGGAAGAAAAATAACTGGATTCAGAAGAACATTAGAAGAACAGAAACTTAGGTTTTTATAAATTATTGAATTCTGTTTAACTACATTTGCAAAACACTACACATTTAACTATATTCAAATCTGTTTAACTACATTTGCAAAACACTACACAAAGTTCTAGAAAGATCTGTGGGTGCCTAGATATACGGAAGCACAATCTGAAAAACTGACATCTGAGTTTCCTTCAAGCACAGTTTCGTCCTGGGCACTTCCAGAAAACCCCTGTGAAGCTCCCCTTGGCCACCACGCATTTCCCCCGGTCAGGCGGAACCGGCACCTCTCTCTTTCTTTTGAGTACATCTTGGACATACGCATTCATTCATTATTTCTGTGCTCCAGGCCCTGCTCAGGATATGGGAATGAATAAACTCAAAAGAGTGCTTTCATAATGGAGGTTACAGTCTGTAGGGAAGACACATATTCCATAGCCGTTATTAACTCCAGCTTATTATTTATTAGGGTGATAAATGCTGCAGAGGAAAAGCGTTCTAAGAGAGCATGTGACAACAAAATCTGACCCAAAGATGTGACCTTTCAACTGAGATAAGTAGAAGTGATCCAAGCAAAGTGTGAGGTTTGAGGGGTGAGGAGGGTTAGTGAGAGGGTGGGTAGAGGTAGCCAAGGGCACTCCAAGTAGAGTTGACACAAAAGCCTCCCGGAGGAGAGACAGGAGGTGTTTGAGGAACTGAAAGGTGTGGCTGGAACTCAGAGTTTGTTTTTTTTTTTTGAGATGGAGTCTTGCTCTGTCACCGAGGCTGGAGAGCAGTGGCACAATCTCGGCTCACTGCGACCTCCACCTCCCAGATTCAAGAGATTTTCCTGCCTCAGCCTCCCGAGTAGCTGGGATTACTGACGCCCATCACCACTCGAGACTAATTTTTGTATTTTTAGTAGAGATGGGGTTTCACCATGTTGGCCAGGCTGGTTTCCAACTCCTGACCTCAGGTGATCCACCCACCTAGGCCTCCTAACGTGTTGGAATTACAGGCATGAGCCACGGCACCCAGCCTGAGAGCTTTTAAACTACCCATATTTTTGCATGTTTTTCTCTTTCTACTGTAGCTGCTGAGCACAGAGACCATGTGTTATTCATGGCTCCATCCCCTAGACCATAGTAGGTACTCAGTAAATGCCAGTAAATGAATGAATGAATAAATGAATGATGCCTCTGTAAACCCACACCACTGGGCCAACATTGTGAGGGATTGATAAATATAGATGAGGGCTTGAAGTGAAAATGGAAACAAAGTGTCATCCACGGAGGCTCTGAGCACACCAGGCTTGAATATTCTCATTAAGGTTCAGTGACTTGTCTAAGCTCTCTAAAATAGTAACCAGAGGGCAAAGAATGAGACTTTCTCCACCAAGCCATTACTTAACAATCTGAGCCTCCTGTCTCTACCTGAAGCTATGAAATCTATTGTAATTCCCCATCTCTATGCATGGGTATCTGTCTTCTCCAGTTTTAACAACCCAACCTATCCTAGAACATGACACATCGAAAATACTTAAAATTTCTTTCTTTATCTAGAGTGGTTGAATATATCTGTTAGCTGCTTGATATTTTCAGACCCATTTCAGCAAGGAGAAAATTTGAGGAAAAGAAAGGTATAATGCAGAAGGTAGAATTAACGTATTATGAATATAGTAGAATGGTGTCTGCCCCAGGATCCGAAGTCCCCATCTCTAGTCTGGTCTCAGTGTCTGCCTTCGGTCACCAAGGGAGAAGCTCCATGGCTCCGGGCCGCCTCCAAGGGCTCCTCTGCTGCCCAGGGATGCTCAAAGCAGGAGTCACATATCAAGAGGGTCCCATCTAAAGCACAGGGTAGGCTCTCCCCTCCCCTGAAGCCTACTCAGCTACAATGGGACCAAGGGGTCTTGGAGCTGACTTTTTAAAATAAACTTTCCCATCTCCTCTCACCAACCCGCTACAAAAAGGGAAAAGGAACAAAAGCCATCCAGCTGAGTTGAGTTGCTTCATTTGAAAGTTCTATTGCAGAGGGGTCCAGTCTTTTGGCTTCCCTGGGCCACAGTGGAAGAACTGTCTTAGGGCACACATAAAATACACTAAAAAAAACTCACAATGTTTTAAGAAAGTTGATGAATTTGTGTTGGGCCACATTCAAAGCCATCCTGGGTTACGTGCAGCCTGTGGGCCGTGGGTTGGACAAGCTTGTTCTATTGGGTTTTACAGAGCAAACCAGCTAGGCTCCTGCATGGCAGGGAAGATTGTTCGGTGTTCAGCCTGCAGAGGCTTGCTGCTGGCCAGCCCTCTCTCTTCCGCCCACCTTTTGGGTTGATTCACGGTTACTGTCCCCTCCCAGGGCTGATGGAAAGCACTCCAGGGCAGCGGTCTCATGAGAGTTCAGACTTGTGCGTGGGGAGTGGCTGCCGGGCACTCAAGTCCCCTCTGCAACCAGCATCATCGGCAGGCTCAGGAATTCTCTCTCCATTTCCTTCCTGCTCAGTGTCTCTCTTTAGAAACTGGTTTTTGAATTAGTAACACTATGCTTTTGTAATGCATTTTTCAACAAAAATAAAACAGCTAATTTACTGAATGTTTATTGTGCCAGGTACTGTGCTAAGATGATCTCATTTAATCCCTGTGACACCTCTGTAACATGGATTCGTAATTACCTCTGTTTTACTGATGAGAGAATTGAGACTCAGAGCTCAAGTAACTGGCTGTGGGTTGCAAAGCAACGATGGGAGATCTGGAACCTATGCTCAGATGGTCTATTAAAGTCTGTGCTCCCAACCACAACACCACACTGCCTCCGGCAGGAAAAGCATTTGAGAGATTACATTTTGGGGTTAAAAAGTGCTCATCTGGCCAGGCATGGTGGCTCATACCTATAATCCAAGCACTTTGGGAGGCTGAGGCAGGCTGAACACTTAAGGTTAGGAGTTTGAGACTAGCCAGGCCAATATGGCAAAACCCCATCTCAACTAAAAATACAAAAATTAGCCAGGCGTGGTGGTGCACGCCTGTAATCCCAGCTACTCAGGAGGCTGAGGCACGAGAATCTCTGGAACCTGGGAGGTGGAGGTTGCACTGAGCCGAAATTGTGCCACTGCACTCCAGCCTGGGCAACAGAGTGAGATGCTGTCTCAAAAAAAAAGGTGCTCATCAAATGTATTAATAATAAGACAACATTAAAAATGGGCAAAGGATTTAAATAGACACTTCACCAAAAAATACATATGAATCACTAATAAGCACATTAATCATCAGGTAAATACAAAATAAGACTACAAAGAGATACCACGGCACACTCACAAGAATGGCTAAATTAAAAGAAACTGACAATACCAAATGTTGGTGCGGCTGCAGAGCAACTGGATTACTCCTAGATTGCTGGTGGGAACGTGAAATAGTATCGTCACTTGAAAAATATTTTGGTAGTTTCTTATAAAGTTAAGCATATACCTATGATACACCTAACAACACTCTCACTTGTATTTGCCCAAGAGAGATGAAAGCATATGTTCACATAAAGACTTGTACACAAATCTTCAAATAAACTTTATTATTAATATCTGAGACCTAGAAATAACCCAAATGTCCATCAACGGGTAAGTAGATAGACAAATTGTGCTATACGCACATTATAGAATACTATTCAGCAACATAAGGAGCAACTACTGATACACAGAACAACATGCATTAATCTCAAAAGCCTTAGGCCAAGTGAAAGAAGTCGGACAGACAAGACTTCCTGTATGATTCTATTTACATATGATTCTTTAAAAGGCAAAACTGCAATAACAGAAAGAAGATCACTGTGTGGGACTGGGGTGGGGACAGGGAATTGACCGTAAAGAGTATGAAGGGTCTTTGGGGGAGATAGAAATGCTCTATTATTTCTCCTCCTCCTCTTCCTCTTCCTCCTCCTCCTCCTCCCCCGTCCCACTTTTTTTTTTTTTTTGACACAGAGTCTCACTCTATTGCCCAGGCTAAAGTGCAGTGGTGTGATCTTGGCTCACTGTAACCTATACCTCCTCGGTTCAAGAGATTCTCATGCCTCAGCCCCCTGAGCATCTGGAATTAAAGGCATGCACTACCATGCCTGGCTAATTTTTGTATTTTTAGTAGAGACAGAGTTTTGCCATGTTGGCCAGGCTGGTCTCAAACTCCTGACCTCAAGTGATCCGCCAGCCTTAGCCTCCCAAATTGTGAGGATGACAGGCGTGCGCCACCGCGCCCAGCCAGAAATGCTCTATATCGTGATCATGGTCTGCATCTCATGGTGGTGGCTAGATGACTGTATACATTTGTCAACACTCATCAATGTGTACACTTAAAATGGGTGAATTTTATTGTACATATATTTTACCCCAAAACAGTGATTAAAACATTTTAAAATGCTCATGATAGTTCAAATACAAAAGTTGAGGTGCACTCGGCCTGCAGGAGGTCTCCTTTCATTTGCCCTAGGTCTGGGAGCCCGGCTTAGTCTCAGGATGCCAGCTCTGTGTGCCTCAGGGCCTCAGCAGGAAGATGCTGTGGCTGCAGGAGGCTTGGAGCTGCTGGGAGCAGGCCACATCCAGCCATTTCTGTCCAGTCCAGGGTGGCTGCCAGGACTCATGCAGCAAGACAGTGGAGACAACACAGAATTTGGAGCTTGACAAGACCAGATTTGGATCCCACTCTATGGCTGATGGGTTGTAGGATCGTAGGCAATTGACTTAATTGTTCAGAGTCTCATCTGTAAAATGAGGGAAATACCCCCTACATGGTCATGGGGATACTAGGAGAGGGTGTTTGATTAGACAGTTTGGGTCCACATCCAGTCCTTGCCTTTTACTAGATGTGTGATCTTAGGCAAGACTCTTGACCTTGTGGAGCCTTAGTTTCCCCACTTGTAAGATAAACGTTTATAATAGCATTTATTTCTTAGGATTGTTATAAACCCAAATGGGATATTGCGCATAAAGCCTCAGCGCAGTGCGTGGCACATAATAAGCTCTCCTCTCATTTTAGCTATTGTTATCATCACCTAAAATACTAGCCGATACACAGTAGATGTTAGTCAAAATGTGCACTCCCCTGAACTCCTTGTAGGGATGCCAGGCTGTTGCCAGTTTGGCCCTGAAGAATTGTAAGGGGGGTGGCAGGGATCTGCTACTGCCAAGTCATTTCATTCCCATCTGCAGAATAGGTTGGCAGAGCAGATGGGCTGGCATTGCATCTTCATGTCAGAGGAATTTACAAATGGGAGTCTTCTGAACCACAGGAGCTAACTGGAGTGTGATTCTGGCCTCCAGCCATGAAGACACTCACTCAGAGCAGGGCCATTTGTGTGCTGGGGTCATGTGGATGTCTTGAGTCTGCGGGGTAGGGTAATGGGGTCAGGATCAGCTTTCAGAGGGAAGACTGCTTCTGGCTTCTGCAGGTGGGGGAGGGTCTTGTGGTGACCCAGGCCTGTGGTATGAAGGGGGCATAAAGGGAAAGTCCTGAGTGCAGCTAGCCTCAGGGGTGAGGCCACAGTTTGAGGGCTGTGCCTGCCCCTGCAGGTCTAAGTCTGATGGGGATAATTTCTCAAGTGAGGGCAGGGGCTCTCTGAGGCTTTGGTGGGTGAATGGCCTGAGTAGTTCTCCAGGGAACACAGTGATCTAGGGAGTGGGATACAGGGTTAAGTCTCTGAGCAGACAAGCCGTGTCCTGCAAAGTTAGAAGGGAAGGTCCAGATGAGTCATTGCAAGAGCTGAGCAGCTGGGAGGCAGGGGAGGCCACTGACCCAGCAGTCAGAGGAGCAGCGTGGACTCACTGGCCCCCATTACCTTCCGCTTCATCTGTGAAATAAGCGGCTTGCAAAGGATGCTTCCCAAGCCCCTGCTGCTGGCTCACTCTACATTTTTAACATAATTTAAGAAGGAAATTGGGAAAACTTGGGTTATCTTTCTTATGTAGATGAAAATAGAGGTGGATAATGGATAACCTCATTAAGTTCAGGCAGAATTGGAACAAACTTTGCCAGGAAACTCAGGGGTGCCAAGCAAACCCAGCCCTCGCTACCAGCCCCAACATCTTCACACTCAGTTCTTCCAAGTAAAGAATCCCATCCCTCCTCCTCCTCCTCCTTCCTAAGAAGATTTTAGGAGTTGAACTCCCTGCCTTTCTTAAATCAGGAATAAAATGCACAAAATATGATATGGTCCTTTTATTCCAAATTAGCAAGCTGGGGTCAGCCATTCTTTTGGACAGGAGAGTTTCAGGAAAGCAGATGGCACGGCTCAAATAGCCAAGGATGTGTCCACAAGCAATTATAGAGGAAAGTAGGTGAAAAACTGGTGATGAAGAACCATGACCGAGATGGTCAAGGGATACAAGACCAGAAGATAATTGTGAAAGGGAAAAAGAAAAAAAGAAATGAGGAGACAGAAAGAGAAAGAGAGAAAGGAACAGAGAGCAAGAGAGCATGCATATACACATATACACACACGAGTGCGCTGCCTGTGCACCAGTGCTCCAATCCCAACACCCCAGGGGATTGCTGCTACCTAGCTAGGGAAAAAATAACCTTCACTTTGGTTTTATCAGAGAAGTCATACAAAGAAGGAATTAAGATTTTGTTTCCTTCCCTGTTACTTTTTTGCCGTCTGTTACAAAAAGAGCACAGGCCCAGCCCCTTGGCCAGCTTGAGAGCCTCATGGTTCTGAAGCAGGAAGGGTCAAGGCAGGAAGCAGGGGCTCTAAGAATAGACTGGGTCATCTAGGGAAGCTTTTGGAATAGATTCAGACAGGGCTTTTCACTAATCCCCCAGGGTGAGTGACTGGGGCTCTCCTCCCTCCGGCAGCAGGATCCCAGGCTCTAAGCAGAGGTTAACATACAAGGTTGCTGCACAGATCAATTTGAGCATTATACTCCTCATGGGAAACCCAAGAAGGGTTCTGCTTATAGTAAGCACAGAAATATACTGGCTCCCCAGGCCAAGAAGCAATGCATACAAGATCTAAGACACACATAAGTCAATCTCCTCTTGCTACACTCCTATCAGCATCTGTACTGTCCTCCACCAGATGCGTGAGAAATCTCTCTTTGGATGCTGGCCAATCTGCTCCTTGTATAGTTATTTGGGCAGATGACTCACAAGATTTTATATATATTAATCGACAGTAGAACTGTGGACAGCTCGGGCAGTACTTTATCCCACCACCTCAGCACATCCACATCTGCTTCCTAGTGGCCTCCAGGGAGCCCAGGATGCGGCTTCCAGTCCACTTCACCCAGAGAGGATCCAGGATTGCAAAAGGACCTTCTGGATCCCCACAGAAAGCAGAGAACAGAAATAGTGTTGGCAGTGAGGTCATACTGGCCTGTGGTGGTCTGTCTGCAATCAGCCTAACATCCAAGCACAGGCTGGCATGGAAGATCCAGAACTGGGCCCTGAACTTGGGACTCCACAAGGGGAGGATGCGGTGTTGGAAGTGCAAGTCCAGTCCTAGACCTGTACTTCACAGCAGGGACCCTGGACAAGCTACCTGTCTTTTCTTGACTTCATTTTCTTCCTCTATAAAATGGGGATGATTATCTACTACATAGCATCATTATGAAGATTATTTCTTTTTCTTTTTTCCTTTTTTTTTTTGGCAGGAGCAGTTCTTTTTGTTGTTTGAGGGCCGCATTATGAAGATTAAGTGAAATAATGTGTATGGTAAGTGCCTTATAAACCAGTGTTTATTTAAAAATAAAGAAATACCAATATGTATTATTCCTATTTTCAACGGATTTTACTTACTATGGTTAGGGGCTGGCCCATGTTAGGGATAGAACCTGCTTGATCTTAAGTTAAGCAGGGACTTCTATAGGTCTATAGTTGAAAGCAGTGAGATTTAAGAAGAGTCAGCTTCTCTATAGAAGTCAGCCTCTCTAAACCTCATTTTGGTGGAGGTCAGAAGTTTCTGAAAAACAAGAAGCAATCAACCAAGAATTTGGTGTTGGGGGAGGACTTTACAGAGAAATTAAGTATGATTCCTCTCTGTTGAAGTTGACAGACCAGTTAAGGAAATATGAAACCAGGGTATATCAAATGCAAGAGTGAATTAAAGCTGGGCACGGTGGCTCACACCTGTAATCCCAGCACTTTGGGAGGCCAAGTCAGGAGGATTGCTTGAAGCCAGGACTTTGAGAACAGCCTGGACAACAAAATAAGACCCTATCTCTACACAAAAATAGAGAAATTAGCCCAGCCTGCTGGCATGCACCTGTAGTCCTAGGTATTTAAGAGGTATTCAAGAGGCTGAGGTGGAAGGATCACTTGAGCCCAGGACTTTAAGGCTAAAGAGAGCTATGACTGCACTCCATCCTGGGCCACAGAGTGAGACCCTGTTCCAACTGTAGGGGACATGATTCATAGCCCAAGGAGCAGCACAGGCTGTAAGTGTGGCTGTGGCTCTGGGCCCAGGAAGAAGTGATGGGGTAAGGATGGGGGTCAGATATAATCAAAACGTGATCACAGACAGTGTTCTGGAGATGAAGTATCTGATTGATATCTCCACTCTGCTCCTTATGTGACCTCTGGTAAGGGACAACTTCTGTAAGCATCAGGGGCCTCATCTCTAAAGCGAGGATAGGAACACTTAACGTCAGAGGCTCATACAAGAATCAAACAAGAGAGCATATGTAAAGTGCTTGACACACAGCTTGGCACACAAACAAGTGCTCAACAAATGCAAGCTATTAAGCATGGAGCCAAGGTATTTGGAATCTATCCGTAAGGGGTAAATATGGTGAGGAGTTTAAGAGAAAACACTTGTCCTGAATTCTTACATGCAAATCAAGATTGTAAAAAAAAAAAAAAAAAAGGCACGTAGGCAGCCCCCACAGTGATGCAGACATCCTTTTGGAGAGAGAGTTGAATGTCCAGGGAAGGGTGAGTGACCTGGCTAAGATGGCAGGAAAAGACCCTGTAACCCTGGGAGGCCCTGGAGCAGGGGCATGGCAAGTTCAGGGACATTCCACATCTATCCCACCAGAGAGAAGGGCAAAATATAGAAGAGAGCTGAGAAAATGGAAGGAACACTTCCATTTAAGGAGCAAATGGGGGAGGGGGCTGACAAGGGAGGAAAGAGATGACAGAAGCTAAGAGCTAGAGCTAGAAAAATTCCAGACTGGTATCAGCTACAAGATCGGGCCAGGAAATGGACACGTGGTCCAAGGGGAGCCTGTGATCACAGTTCCCAGCATGCTTTGCTGGATTCCCACGCCTGGCTCTGAGGTTCATGGCATTCTGAAGACAAATTGAGATTACTTAGCTGAAATTCAGGACGCAGCAGCCGAGTGTAGAGTGTGCCCAAAAGGGTGTTAAAATAAATGCTTCCCTTTTTAACTAAGGCAGAACTCCTAGAAGCTATTAAAATTTTAAAACCCCAGGAAACGAAAGCCTTTCTGACTATAAAGGAAAATGTAAAACTTATTTACATATAGAAATACTATCAAAGAAGTAAAGAGAAAACTAGAGACCTGGAAAAGTATTCTAACACATGAAAATGAGGTAATGTCTGTTATATAAAGCACTCTCACATAATGACAGGAACAACAGATAACAAAGGAGATAAATAGGCAATTCATAGCAAGCAAATTCCGAAAGTCAATCAACTAAAAAGGTAATCAAACTCACCACAGCAGTTATTAGGAAAATGCAAGTTAAATTAACACTAAGATTTCTTATCATGCTTATCAGATGATGGGCGATGGGAAAAAGAGAAAGAGAGAAGAAAAAATAGCAATTGTGGTTGGGGAAATGGGGAAAAGGAAACCTCATATATTGATGTATTGCTAGAGGAAATGTGACCTGTTACAGCCTTTTGGGAAAGTCATCTGACAACATTGATTAAATTAGATTATACAAATCCTTCAGCTCACCCTACACTCCTGAGAATCTACCCCAAGGACATAAAAATGCCAGTGTACAGGGCCATGGAGGCTAACCACAGTATTGTTTACAGTACCAAAACACCAACGTGAATACCATAAAAAGGGAAATGGTTTATGGCCCATCCACACAAGTCACTAGGAAACCATTGAAAAGAATGAATTAGGCCAGACATGGTAACTCACGCCTGTAATCCCAGCACTTGGGAGGCCAAAGCTGGTGGATCATTTGAGATCAGGAGTTTGAGACCAGCCTGGCCAACATGGTCAACACGGTGAAACCCCATCTCTACTAAAAAACAAAAACAAAATTAGCCGGTCACGGTGGCAGGCACCTGTAATCCCAGCTACCTGGGAGGCTGAGGCAGGAGAATCGTTTGAACTGGGAGAGGAGGTTGCAGTGAGCCAAGATCACACCACTGCACTCCAGCCTGGGCAACAGGGTGAGACTCTGTCTCAAAAAAAAAAGGGAGAATAAGTTGAAAAATTCCAAACTTCCAGGAAAAATTGTAAAGTGAGAATTGTAAGATGCAGAAAAGTTTAAATAATATGATACCAGTTTTATAAATCAACAACCAAAACACTTACCCCTTATGTATGTGTACCTCTATGTACACAATGTGCACAATGTATATGTAATTATTTATACAGTTATGTGAATATAAAGTATCCTACAGAAGGCTGTATATGAAGTTTCTGGAGAAGGGACACAGGGAGGTGAGCTGATCTGGGGGAAGCAAACCAGAAGAAAATCACTGCTGCATAAAGCCAGTATGTCCCATACCATCTCAGTTATGTCAAACCGTGTGGAGCCAGATGTGGGGGTACACACCTGTAGTCCCAGTTACTTGGGAGGTTGAGGTGGGAGGATCACTTGAACCTGAGAGCTTGAGGCTGCAGTGAGCTAGGATCACACCACTGCACCCCAGCCTGGGTGACAGAGTGAGACCCTGTCTCTAAAAAATTAAAACAAAATAAAATCATGTGCACGTGTATGTATGTGTGCATGAGTAAACTAGAACTGATTTTATAGGGCTGTCCATGATATACTTTCAAGGGAAAGAAAGCAAGTTGTCCAGATATATAATATGGAAAAAATAAAATAAAAAAATGTTTAGTGCTGAAATGAGAATTTAAGCTCTGCTCTCCAATCCTTTGGAAACATCTGATTTGAGCAGGGGAACAAATACCTGGAAAACAACCCTATCGTGAGCTGTCAGTCTTCCCAGAACACCAAAACCAAGTTCTGGGTGTCTGAGGACTGGGCACATAAGCCCAGAGGGGAGGGGAGGAAGGAGGTGAAGATACTAATAATCCCATAAGGATATTTTGTTACTAAATTTAAATGTATGCACCTTGAAGCTGTTTTTAGGAAGTATGAGGCTTACTAAAATTTAGGTCAATTTGCCCCATTTGTAGCCAGCCCTAAACATATTTTTTAAATGCTGTCCCTTTGCTATTAGCAACTGCTCTCTGCTCAAGGAAATGATCAATCTGAATCCAAAATGGGCCGTGTCGCCTCAGCATATACTCTTAGAAAATCCAAATCACAAGACAACAACCAGAGTATTGCTGGAGACCAAAGGCTTCCTGCTCTCCTAATCTCTGCTTTTGTACCTCTTATCAGCTGGTATTAAGAGAGGGTGACTGGTGGGGGGCACAGAGCAGGTTATGCAGCAGTGGTATATTCCCTTCACCTTGCCAGAGAGGGTTTGGGATGGCGCATGCAGGTCATAGCAGGGAGACTTTTTGGAAATCTCAGGAACAAAGCTGATTATCGGAACACAGGTGATTTCCTTTAGGCCCCACACCCCTGATTTTCTGTAGGTCTTGGACAATCCAGCATAGATTCATCTATATCCCTGGTGATAAAAAGACTGTATCTCCAGGGAGTCATGTATTCACCAGTTTTGGAAAAACGAAACAAAACAAAACAAAACAGGAGGGCAGGAATCAACATCTATAGATCGAGTGCTTCCTATGTGCAAGGCACATCAGAGACATTGGCTCACTTAAACCTCTAACTAGCCCTATGAAGTAAATATTATTGTGTTATCAGTCCCATCTCACAGGGAAGCATAGAGATAGAGTGGCTTTCCCAACCATGGTCACATGCTGGCATAGCGAAGTTGGGGTCAAAATGTGTCCCAGTCTGACTTTTAACAAGGCACAGCTATCCTCCCTTCTGTGAACTCTCTATTTTATGTCAGTGATGTAAATTCTGAACAGGAACTCCTATTCTGAGACTGCAGCTTGGCTTGGGAGCAATGACTCCCGTCAGAGCAGAGGGAAAAAGGAGAGCTTCCCAGTGTGTAAGACCCATTTTCATCCTAGGCCTACCTTTGTAGCTTGTCTCCAAGCCTCCCTCTCCCATCATTTAGAGGAGGCGTTGCTCACTCCAGTGCCTTTACAGGGCGGGCAGGCAACGTAAATCCGTCTTGTCCCTACCCAAATGAATGGAGCTGCCGTTCCTCAGCTCTAGCTCACTGTCTGCCCGTGTCACATTAGGTCATTTTTCAAAAGATCATTCAAGGCCCAGCAAATGATCTGATTTTTCAAAAGAAGATTAAGATCCAAATGAAGTGTAATCTGTTGATTTTAAAAATTAGCTCAATTAAAAAAAAAAAAACAACACAAGAAGAACCTTAGTAGTGGAGAAAATGTCTGCCTGCTACATTTGATCCCAATAAAAGCATTTCATTTGCCTGAACAGAAGGTGTCTCTTGGTTTAATATATTAATTTCTTTTTAATTATTATATGCATATCATTATACCACTGTTGTTAATATGAAATAATATCAAAGGTATCATCACCTCCTCACTGAATTCTAGGGAGGATTATGACATAGAACTTGAGACAGGAAGAAAAGCCCTGGGTTCAAGTCCTCCACCTGCACCTCTGCAGCTACTCAACCCCTTAACCATCCTGAGCTGTTGTTTCTTAAATGAGTATAGAATACCCACCTCACAGAATGTCTGTGAAAGTTTTAAAAGATAGGCTGTATAATCAAAATATTTAATAAATATTTGTTCTGTTGCTTCCAAAAGACAGATGTGAGGCTCCATAAATCCATGTATACTGTAAACAGATACATTTAGAGAGATTATGTTGTTTAACTAATAGTTTCTTCACTTTATAAAAGGATTTCCCATAATGCGCTTCTCTGGTGCAAGGAGAACATGGTGTTTTTCCCAAAGTTTTTGTTTATGTATAACATTTTTTCTTGCCTAAATGAACAAGTAGTCTGCCTTTTCTATAGCGAAGGCATCCTCACCTGTTCTCTAAGGCTGTCATCACCGGTTGGGATGGGAGAGTTGTCTTATGTATGAGAAGCAAAGAAGATTCTACTGCAGCTGCCTAGCAGTAGCTAGGAACTCAACAACTACAGAGTATTACTGGAGACCAAAGGCTTCCTGCTCTCCTAATCTCCACTTTTGTACCTCTTATCAGCTGGCATTAAGAGAGAGCCCTGCCTTGTACCCAGGGTGACTGGTGGGGGGCACAGAGCAGGTTATGCAGCAGTGGTGTATTCCCTTCACCTTGCCCAGGGCAGGTTTGGGATGGCACATGCAGGCCATAGCAGGGAGACTTTTTGGAAATCTCAGGAACAAAGCTGATTATGTCACAAGCTCTGTCCTTTCTGACAGCAACACCATAGGAAACACCTGTAGATGGCAGGAAACTAGAGGAATTAAAAATATCTCCCTGATCCCTAAAAAATAAATAAAAGAAGAGAGAAAAATGGTCTCTTTTATTCACAGGGAAAACAAACAAAGCAATATCTGGTTTGAGCCATTTCCTCTCTGCAAAGCACATCCCTCCTGTGGGCCACCCCTCCCCAGGCAGAGGTGGGCCTGGACCAGATGCTTTAATAAGCTATCTGGATGCCTAAAGGTGACCATCATTGAGGCTCTTGGGGCAGGTTCCAAGTGTCCAAGCTTAGAATTTCTTTTGCAGGAGGGAGTTTTGGGGAAGTTGAGCTCATTTCCTTTGAGAGAGGTGCAGCCTCCATCCAGCTTCGGAAACAAGAGGCCCATATGCTCTTCTCCACAGTCTTCCCGATCCCAGGAAGTCAGTCCCTGGGAGCCAGGAAGAGCAGCAATGACAGGTCCATCTGGAGAAGACATGACAGCCGGGTCTGCAGGACCCAGCTGAACTCAAGAGCAGATTTGGGGATGGCAATCAGGTAATGTCAGATTCTGTGTCCCCTGCCTTCTCACATCCAGTAGGTCACTAAGCCTAGTCCTGTCTTCTATATACATATTTCTGGTCTAGAGTCTTCATCCTAATGCAGTTCCTGAACTTCAGGCTGCCATTATCTCTGTCTTGACTGTGGGGAGAGATTATGGCCACCTAACTGATTTCTTTCTGCTCTCCTCTGTCTTGTCTATTCTCCCCTCTCCTGCCCACATAACTGTTCTTAAATACAAGTCTCATCACGGCTTTTCTTGATTTATATACTACCTACTAAATAATCAAAACATCTTCGCAGAGAATGTAAGACCCCTGTCAATCTCTCCTTCCTGAATGGTAACTGTGGAGGCTGACATTGCACTGTATTGACTTCCGCTTAACCCTGGTTACAGGAATTCTTCTGAGACTTCCAGTTTAAGTATTGTTCCTTGCAAAAGAGCACAAACTTACTGTAAATCCTACCCTTAGATACAATCAACCTTGATAAGCTTCTACTGACTTAAACCCTGCCCTTAGATCACATTCCTCTGAAGCACGTGCACCCTTTCCCTATGGAATATAATCCCTGGTCTGAGGGGTAATGGTGCAGAGATCTTCCTGTCTTGCAGCCACCGAAGACCATACTTCTGTCCACAATTTCTCCAATAAAATCACCCACCAGTTGCATGCTGGACTTCTTTGGTTGGTCAGCTCCTTCTGCATTTGGGGTCACTTTGCATATATGGCCCTTTCATCAAATAGTGACACTTCCTCAATAACTGCCAACACTTATTAAACATTTACGATGTGCCGAATACCATGCTTAGTGCTTAAGGAAGAGTATCTCATTTAATCCTCAAAACCACCTTTTGAACCAGCCAGGCATTATGATCCTTACGCTGTGGAAAGTGGAACTGGAGCTCAGAGAAGCAAAATGATTTGGCTAAGGTGACAAAGCTGCAGCGGAGCTGGGGTTTCAACCCCGGCAGTCCAATTCCAGGCCCCTGCTCTTCCCACCAGGGACTTCCTGCAGCCTTCTGAACCTATTATGCGTTTTCCTGCCTCTGTGTCTGCAGATGCTGTTCTTCTACCTCAGATGCCTTGATCCTTATTCCCTTCATCTAGACAGCTCTTCATCATTCAAGACCCAGCTCCTTCCTGCCTTCTTTAAGAAGCCTTCATGGACCTCTCCCCTGGGTTACGTCATCACAGCCACTCCATGCAATTCTCTCTCAAAGCACTTACCATGCTACATTGAACTGTCTGTCCCTCTAACAGAGTGTGACCCCTCCTTGAATGTGGATACCATAGCCTTTACCTTGACAACCCCATATTCCTAGCAGAATGGCCAGCACCTAATAGGTAGGCAATATTTGTGGATTTAAAGGTATCAGCCATTGGATACAGACTGAGGCTGTCTTCCGGATCAAGTAACTGGGCTACTGTGCCTGGGGGGAGGGTCTCTATCTGTTAAGTAAGACTAGCAGTCTGCTTACTTCCTCAGGTGTTGAAATTTTAGAAACTCTCCCCACATGACTCTAACAGGCATCCAGGGTTGAGAACCATTGCTTTCATCCAAAGCAGATTTTGCGGAGGCAAGGGCTGCCAGGGTAGAGGCTTGCTAAGGAAAATGACACAACATGTTTATACATGTGAAATCTGTGTAAAATAAACACCAGAAAGCAACTAAAGGAAATAAACTGTCAGAGCATGAGAGAAAATCCCAATCCAAAGTTATCGTTTAGAAAGACACATGACATTGACAGTCATTAATAAGATGCAAAGTAACTCTAAGGTATCGTTGCATTACTGTGAGATGGGCAGAAATATGTAATAGGATAAAATGCTGCCAGGATTATGACAAAAATTGTTCCCTTAAAAACTGCTGTTAGCATTACACATGGATTAATGTTACTCTGTTCTGAGACAACAATCTGCAACTGTGTCTTTGTTCCATTTTTAGAATATATGTTAAGAAAATAAAGGAGAAGAATGCAGTTTATTCAAAATTCTCTACAGTAGTGGCATGATATAAATGTAAAAAATTAGAAGCCATCTAAATACTAAATTTTGAAGACTAGTTGAAGTAAATTATGGAGCACAAACTAAATGATGGAGCCTAATAAAACACTATGGTCCCATTAAAAGTGATGACTATCCAACATTTCTCACACATGGAGACGTGTGTAAAACAATGAAAAGGCTGAAAAACATCCCCCGTGCTTTGTGCCCCATGATGAGTCACATAACAGCAAATCAGTGTAAATTCACAAACACTGGAAGTGCGTTTGAAAGGATAGGCAAAAAAGGTACTGTACTGTTCATTAGCTTTGAAGTTGTTCGAATTTCTCGTAACTAGAAAATAATATTTAGAAAATGTGTGTTCTCTGCTGGGGCAGCAACTGCTGGTCTGTCTCGAGGGAGCAGTGGGCCTGGTTCCAGCCTGCCAACTGCTTGTATCTTTACCTAGGCCTCTGGCTGAAAATACACTCAAGTATCTGGGCCCGGTGAGGTTTCATCTTTAAAGGGCCCAGTTCCTTTAAACTTAAATGCTCTCCAGACCAGATGCTAAGAGGGGAATCATGGCTCCAGGAGGAATAAAAAGTGAACAGAGGCCAGGCGTGGTGGCTCATGCCTGTAATCCCAGCACCTTGGGAGGCCAAGGCAGGCAGATCACCTGAGGCCAGGAGTTCGAGAGCAGCCTGGTTAATATGGTAAAACCCCATCTCTACTAAAAAAAAAAAATTAGCCAGGCGTGGTGGTGCACACCTGTAATCCCAGCTACTCAGCAGGCTGAGGCTGGATAATTGCTTGAACCCAGGAGGCGGAGGGCTCTGAGCACCAGATCTGTACTGGAGTTCCGGGTCCCACCTTTCTCTCCATGCCTGGCTCCTTCTGTTATGACTGTCCCTGGGCCACATCCTAGAAAGAGCGTGCAATGAGCTGTGATCGTGCCACTGCACTCTAGCCTGGGTGACAGAGCAAGACTCTGTCTCAAAAAAAAAAAAGAACAGAGGCAGGAGCCGGGGCTCCCATCTCAGGCCTGGAAACAGGGCTTCCAACCTCCTGTGGGAGAAGGCACTGTTGACTGTTTGGGTGAGAAGAAACATCTGGGCCCAACGCCTAGATAATGGTGGATGTTGGGGAGGAACGCAGCCCCCCTCAGGAACAGCGGGGAGAATCCCTATCAGAGGCTCATCCTTCCCTGCTCCTTGCCATGCTTCCCCCGTATCTGCACCCTCTTCTCTCTTGGCTGGGAAGACCTAACACCCCAAATGGAATAATCCTGGGAGGGTAAGAGCCCAATGGGAACAAAATCACTCGCAGGATGGCAGGAAGAGGCAGGGAGGTGTTGCAGGCAGAGGGACCAGCAGGAGCAACAGGCTGAGAAGACAGAAGGGGCTGGAAGACACCTGGTCACCGTTCCCAGCATGGCACTCGGTGTTAGAAGGGAGTGACATGAATCTATTGACTCAGAAGGAGGTGGCATGAAGAAAGCTGTGCCCAGGTGGGCGTGTGAGGAGAGCTGCCCAGCAACAGTGCCAGCGCAGAATGCAGTGCGTGCTGGTGTCCAGCACACTCTTTCTAGGATGTGGCCCAGGGACAGGCATGACAGGCATGACAGAAGGAGCCGGGCATGGAGGGAAAGGTGGGACCCCGAACTCCAGCACAGATCTGGTGTTCAGAGCCCATGGCCTTCCGTGGTTGGGAGCGGCGACCTCTGCCATGACTTTTCCATTCTCACCCACAGTGGAAGTGAGGCTCCAGGCTGGAGGCATTGTCCTGGGCTGAACTGCCTCCCGAAACTCCCATGTTGAAGCCCTAACCCCTCGTCCCGCAGAATGAGACTGGATTTGGAGATAGGGCCTTCACAGAGGAAATGAAGTTAAAATAAGGTTATTCCGATAGGCCTTAGTCTCACCTGACTGGTGTCCTTGTGCGAAGAGATGAAGACAGACACACACAGAGGGAAGACCATGTGAAGACACAGGGAGAAGATGGAGAGAGGCCTCGGAGGGAGCCAGCCCGCTGACACCTCCCCTCCCATTTCTAGCCTCTAGAATTGCAAGGCAATAAAGTTCTGCTGTCTAAGCATCAGTCCATGGCAGCAGCCCTGCGACCTAATAAAGGCATTGAACTTGGCCTCGGGGAAGGTGCTTCTGGGGCTGCTCCCTCCTCATCCCCTCTCACCCCATCGTACCATCCCACTCCTCTCGGCCCTCTCCCAACTCCACTGCCAACCTCGCACAAGCAGAGCCATCGGCTCCACTCCCTGCTCTGTGCTTAATTGGTGCCTTTGTTTCTAAAACTCAAAATATTTAACTGGACCGAGGACAGTCCCTATAGTTCCTGGACTTTGGCCTTGGCTGTGGCTGGAACAGAGGAGCTCTTGGCTGAAGGGATGCGCAGTGGTCCTTCTGGTCAGAGAGGAGGTCTTCCCTCATGACGCAGGCCTCCTGGGAGGCCTCTGGGGTACCAAGCCAGAGCTAGACCCAGACACTCAAGAGTCAGGAGATCCTGCCCACCCCCTGGCTGGTGGCTTCAAACACAGCCTCTGCTTCTGAGTGAGTGGTCCAGGCCTGGCCCAACCTGACCTCTCATCTGTAACAGCTGCTCAGAGCTTCAAAGGGAAGCCACCAGAGGAGGAAGCAGAGGCTGGAGGGGAGGTGAACGCCCCACAGCTTGACCCTGCCCCCCACCCCAACTCACACACATCCAGGCTCCAGAGCACCTGCTTCTCTTTGAGGGACCGAGCTACTTCCAGAGATTTCCCTGTGTTTTCCAAAACACAGTAGAGACAACACCTTGCATCTGTGGGGTCTTTTATACTCTTTCCAAATCCTTAACTCTGAATTCATTGTCTCTTTTAGTCTCCCACAAGCCAGGCAGGGATGAGATCACCATCCCAGTGAGGCCCCCAAATCTTGTGCCACTGATTCAAGATACCACAGCAATTTAGTGATAGGATTTGGTTGGGATCCTCAAACTCCTGTTGGCCACTCTGCCTAGCTTCCTCCTGTGATGTGTTAACACTTGCTTGGTTCCCCTCTGGCACACACATGGACACACATGGGGCACGTTTACAGCTGCCCCAGAGGCACAGGTGAGCTGTTCATTATTAGGGTCACAAGATAAGACACCTAGGCCCTGGTCTGTCTGTCCTTAAACGTTATGCCTGCTTCCAGGCATCCCCATGAACACACAGGTGCCTTGGAACAATGCTGTCCCCTCCCTTATCCTCAGCTAGGCCTTAGAAAATTCTTGTCCCTGTGAGGAAGGGCCCTCCTGTCAAACTGCCTTCTCTCTCTCTGCCCTCACAGTCCCTTCTGAAGCCCAGCTCTCCTGGTCTGGAGTCTGGATGAATGACCAGCCTCCTCAGGGCCTTGTGTCGTGCTCTCTCCAGTCCTTTCCTTGAGCCACAGCCAGAATCAACTTCCTGAAATTCAAGTCTGGTTTTGTAACTTTCCGCCCCTCATCACGCTGGGAATGAAACAGGTGGTAAGGCTGCGCTGTGGTGTTTGAGAGCTGTAACACCCCATAATATCATCAGCCACACCAAATACATATTCCGTTTCAGATGAAAAGTATGCTTGTTACACAAATAACAGTCTCAAGGCTAGCCCCTTGGACTCTCCCCTTGCAATTAGACCGTAGCCCCAAATGCCTTCTGTGTAGAAATCCTGCAACCTCCATCCTGAAGAGGCTCTCAAGGTCTTTCCTGGCTTACCAACGCAGTCCAGTTGGAGCCCACACACTGTCCTCTTTCGTGCTATTTCCTCCAGCTAGAACACCATCCTCCTCACCCTTCAACCATCCATTCCCTCCTTGTCCTTCTGGATTGAGCTCAGCTTTGGCTGCCTTTCAGAAGCCCTTTTTTCCCCCAGCCCCTCCCCACTCTGGGCAAGATACTCAGATCTGTGTTCTGAGCACAGATCTCCTAGAATACTTAATGAAACTGTTTCAATCACTTGTTATCATTCTGTTCTACTAGACTGCAAGCTCCCTGAGGGCAGGATCCAAGTTTTATTACCTTTTGTGTCCAGGTTTCCCAGCACAGAACCTGACACAGTGGGCACTTACTAAATATTTATTAAGCAAATGAGTGAGTGATTGCTTCTCCTCCATAACCCAGACTACTCTTGCTCAGGACCCCAAGGGATTTCCTAGAGGACAAGCCCATCATTCCCTTGAGGCCAGCCCAAACCCTCAGGTGTTCTGCCTCCATCCCTGACTGGTGGGTGAGATTCTTGGTGTCCTGGTGACCCCAAGCTCACTGTTGCCCGTGCCCCATCACTGGTATGTAACTTCCCCATAGCTGCAGCTGCTCCAGCAGGAACTACTATATGATTGCTTCATTTCCAGGGGATCCACACCCCTTTCCTGTGCTCCCCTCCTGTCCTCTCCCTGCTGGTGAAGGGGGAACCACCGGACTCACTGGAATGCACTGGGAGGAAAGGGCTCTTTGCTAAACGGGCTTAGTGGATAGCTCTCACCTCACGTCCACACCCTGGCACATCTCGCTGAGCTTGCAATTGTGCACATCAGGTACATACAGTGAGTCTTTGCAAAAGAAAGAAAGTCCAGAGCCAATTTGGCAATGCTCGTCAAGACACATTCATATCCTTTGAACCTAATAATTCCACTCATGGGAATTGCATCCAGAGAAATAACTCAAAAGAAGAAAAAGGCTACATGTACTGTTTATAGCTATGTTATTTGTAATAAAGAGAAAGTAAAAGCAAATGTCATGTTCCAAAATAGAAAAGTGATTGAATAATTATGATAGATTTGTAAAATAGGGTGTCATGAAGACATTTACAATGAAAATATGACTATATGGAACAAGAATACGGACCTGGAAATAATGGGAAGAGAAAAGATAGCGTACAGAGTTGTATATATACTGATTACAATTACGTTAGAATTATGTATTTGGCTAAAACTAATAAAGATGTAGAAAATTGGAAGTAGTTGTATTATGTAGGATTGTCTTTTTCTTCCAATTTAAAAAAATAATAAAAGGGATATAATTGAGGATTTCAAGGAAGCAAAAAAAAAAAAAAGGAAGAAAATAGTTGTGTTAAGATGATGAATTTCAAACCTTAAAATATTGAAGATTAGCTTAATTTTAACAAACTAATATTTTAAAACAAAGTGACTAGAAACTAAAGAAAATATCCTGAATGAAGTTCTAGGGTTTTCTAGAAAAAAAATTTATTGGTGTAGTCTTATCATTGTTTTGTTTTATTTTATTTGTGGGACAGGGTCTTACTCTGCACCCAGGCTGGAGTGCAGTGGTGTAATCACAGCTCACTACAGCCTCCATCTCCCAGTCTCAAGCGATCCTCCTGCCTCAGCCTCCTGAACACCTGGGACTACAGGTGCACCTCCATGCACTGGTATTATTAATTAATTAATTGATTGATTTTAGAGATGAGTTCTCACTGTGTTGCCCAAGCTGGTCTCGAGCTCCTGAGCTCAAGCGATCCTCCTGCCTTAGCCTCCGGAATAGCTGAGACTACAGGTGCACCACCATGCACTGCTAATTTTCTTTTTTTGGTAGCAATGGGGTCTCACTATGTTGTCCAGGCTGGTCTTGAACTTCTGGACTCAAGTAGTCCACCCTGCCTCAGCCTCCAAAGTGCTGGGATTATAGGTTTGAGTCACTGCACCCGCCCCCTTGTTTTAAAAATAAGAACATGTCTCATGCAGGTCTTTCTAATGCATGGCTGTGGGGTATAAATTATTTGCTGTGGAGCCTGCAGCCTGATTAACACTAAAAGCACTTAAAGACATGTGCCTAATGGACAAGTAATTCTGTTGCCTCTACCCCTTTCTCTCTCTCTCTTTTTTTTTTTTTTTTGAAATAGAGTTTCACTCTTGTTGCTGAGGCTAGAGTGCAATGACGTGATCTCGTTCACTGCAACCTCCGCCTCCCGGGTTCAAGTGATTCTCCGGCCTCAGCCTCCCAAGTAGCTGGGATTACAGGCATGTGCCACTACGCCCAGTTAACTTTTGTATTTTTAGTAGAGACGGGGTTTCACCATGTTGGTCAGGCTGGTCTCAAACTCCTGACCTCAGGTGATCTGCCCTCCTTGGCCTCCCAAAGTGCTGGGATTACAGGCATCAGCCACTGCACCCAGCCTCTACCCCCTTCTCTAACTGGCTACCACTACCCCAGCTTTCGGGTTACACCCCGGAAATTCTGAGGATCCTGTTTCTCCTGAGGCCTCCATTCCCTGAGCTTGAGAAAGAGCTCTATAAAAAGAGGGTCGCACAAAGGAGAGTCCTGGGGAGGACGCCTGGCCAGGATTAGAAACTCAAGCATCAGGACAAATAGCTAATGCACGTAGGGCTTAAAACCTAGAGTTGATAGATGCAGCAAACCACCATGGCACACATACACCTATGTAACAAACCTGCACACATGTATCCCAGAACTCAAAGTATATAAAAAGAAAAAGAAAGAAACTCTAAGTCTCATACAAAATTGAGTCTTTCTACATGTTCTTTTTTTTTTTTTAAATGTTAGTTATGGTCAGCTACAGCTCCCAAGCCCTCTTTCCCCGTGCTGAGTCTTCCTGGCGTTCTTCAAATGTGAGGGCCGTCCCGAGCTGTCCTTGGCGTGCTTCTCTCCTCACAGCCACCGCTGACACCCAGGCCTGCGGGACCCCTGCTGCGCCGATGACCACCCAGCTACGCCTCGGCCCAACGCCCTCCAAACTCCACGGCTGAATTTCCAACGTGGTGTCTTGCCAATGCCTCAACCAAAGCTCAGCCTCTTCTGCACTCCCAACGACTAACATTCTCCGTGTTCCTAGATGGAAAACACAGTCATTCTGATCGCTTTCTCTCTAACCCCCGCCCCGTGACAGCCTCCAACGGAATACCAAATCTGCACCGTGGATTCTTCCCGCAGTTTGTTTCACAGCTTCATTGTCTTTCCCTTCTCAAGGCCACCTCTCACCAGCACCCTGGCCTCTCAACTGGTATTTCGGCCTCTAGATTAATTAATGGCCCTCCAGCGCTCCTTGCATCCTGGGAGCCCCGCTCTGCAAGGACCTTCGTTACAACTGAGGGAAGCAGGCAGCATCGATGCTGTCCCCCAGTGTGTGCGTTATCTCACTGCATTTGGTCCTTCTAGCTGTGTCAACCTCCCTCTCCCCACCCGCTGTGTGCACACATGTGCACCCACACCCACATATGTGGGTTGAGAGGTCCTCCACCCTAGTCACTCAGGGCACTCACAGTTTCCCGGTGGGCATCCTTCATTTCTTTGCCTCATCACACTAGCTTCTCACCACCATCCCCTTCTTTCCCCTTCATTATTACCACCTGTTTAAAAAATTCCTCCTAGTTTTTGGTGGCCACTCTGATGTCACCCTCTCCCAAGAAGCCTTCTTCAATTGCACAAGTTGAGAATGTTCTTTCTCCGTGAAATTCCCAGCCTCATGGTCTCGTTGCTTATATAACACTTTAGCATATCCTGTGCCCTGCTTTATCTGGGGACACATCTTATCTCTTGGCACCACCACTACTGACCCTTCAGCATATTGAGATGCCGTCTTTATATTTTACTCCCTCCAGGAATCCAGACAGCAGCTCTCATACAGTAGGCCCAATAAATATTTGTGGCACAAATGCATGCATATTTCCAAGCCAGGTCTGTCCTATACTGGTGCATGAAATTTTCCTAAACATTCATCCCTGTTTAATTTTATTATGTTGGTTTTGGCCCAGTGGCCCATCCTATATAAATCATTTTGAACTTGAATATGTCACGTAGCATATTAACTATCCCAGCTGTAGGTCATCTGGATTCTTTCTATTTTTCATCCAAGTCATTAACAAAAATGTTTAGCAATCAGGGCCAAGGATAGAGCCCTGTGGTCTGCCACTGGAGACTTTCTTCAGGAAAGACCCGGGGTCCTTAACCAAAATACTTTGGGCAAGGTAGTTCAACCTGCACTGAATGCACCTTGCCAAAAATCCTTTGTAGTATAAGTAATGTGACCACGTGAGAAATCCGAATCCCCTTGCTGGCACAGGAAAGCACTCAACTCCTTAAGCCCAGTCAGAAAGATCAGGACTGATGTCAGCTTAGATAGGGAGAGGGGCTCTGGTTTAAATGCTTAGCCGCTTACTGTCTGTTCCCTGCAGCTGTTTTAGCAGTCTCCGAATCCCACCCTGTTGAGCTCCCTAGCAGGGGCCTTCCCACAGACGTGTGAAAGGTAAGGAACTGTCAGGGCACAGGTAACTCAGGTATGTGAGGGAGGAAGTGGAAGGGAAACTCTACTCCACGCTGCCCTCCTTCCCATTTCCTACCGCCTAGTTTCACTGATCTACCAGGGCGAACACACAAAATACACTTGCCACCTGCTCTCCTTCCCTCCCTTTCTTTGAAATGTATTTCTTTTTTCCTTCCTTCCTCCCTTCCTTCTTTTTTTTTTTTTTTCCAGGGTTTTGCTCTTGTTGCCCAGGCTGGAGTGCAATAGCACAATCTCAGCTCACTGCAATCTCTGCCTTCGAGGTTCAAGTGATTCTCCTGCCTCAGCCTCCCAAGTAGGTGGGATTACAGGTGCACGCCACCACATCCAACTAATTTTGTCTTTTTCATAGAGACATGGTTTCTCCATGTTCGTCAGGCTGGTCTCAAACTCCTGACCTCAGGTGATCCGCCGGCCTCGGCCTCCCAAAGAGCTGGGATTACAGGTGTGAGCCACTGCACTTGGCCGAAATGTATTTCTTGAGCCAAGGAGACTATCTTCGTCTTGCAGGTCTTCGCTGCCCCTGAGCCTGACGCTTGGGTTTGCCATTCTATGCCCAAGTTTCCCCTAGTCTCCCAGGTTCTAGTCTGGATTTATGTGGGATACTGTTCCAGCAGTGTCCCCAAGACCCAGCCTCCTACAGAATTCCAGAGAGCTTTGCCAGCAGAGTTTTACATGCAGGAAGCAGTAACCACCCATCTGTCAAACTCTCAGGCTGGAGGAGAACTTCAGATGTCTTCTTGTCCATCATATGTCCCAGTCAGAGCTGCACCAAAAGCACGGGAGGTGGTTCGCTTCTAAATGATCATAAAAGCCTCCTTCCCTAATCAATAAACAATTACATCACACCTAGTGTGTGCCAGGCACTAAGCACTTTACACAACCATTACACACCATTAACTCATGTATATCTCATAACAACCCATCAGGTAGGTGTTATCATTATTTTCATTTTACACATGGAAAATCCAAGGCACGGAGAGGTCACAAGCTAGTAAAAGGCAAAGTCAAAACTCAAACCCAGCCACATGGCTCTCTGCGCTCCTAACCCTTAAGTCATTGCACTGCCTCCCCATGTGGCATATGAAGCCTGCATTCCTGCATCTACTCACAGGGTGCCATGAACACACATTATGCTCATCATAGGATGTTGGGACCTATGATGGGGATTAGCAGAGCTTACAGTTTAGCTGAGAAGATATGAGAAAGTACTTTGAAAAGAAAGTGTGGTAGAAGTGTAAAGTATTTTCCCTATTACTGTTGCACAGCTCAGAACCTCTTTTATGCTATAAAAAGCCTCTTTGTCCTATATTGGAAAGGTTCATTTTACTCATATTCACCAATGTCACTCTTTGCCTACCCTTCGCCACCTTCCACTAAGCACAGAGAGCACCAGTGCTTTCTACAGAAGACACACTCAAGTTATTACAATTTTTCACAATATCACTTTAATAAATACTAACAACATCACCACCATGCATTTGTGAAATAATTGAATGTTTCAAGGTACTTTCATAAGATATTTATTACACGCATAATCTTACTTCCTTTTCAACATAGCCCTGGAAGGTAGGTAAAGCAGGTACCAGTTTTACAGAGGCGGGAACTGACCAGGATCCTGAGGCTGGTAACTGACCCTGAACCTAAAACCGAGGATTGATAGTCTTTCTTTTCACAGCATCCCCCTTGATCTATTACAAATTCAATAATCAGGCAAAGAAAGCCTTAAGGGAACAGAGGGCAGTCTGTTGCCACCATTTCTTCAAATTCTACTGCCTAATTCCAATGTTACTTGCTGACTTTCACTAACTCCTTCCTTATGGACGAAAGGTAGGGCTTATGTACAAGGCTTATGGGAAAGAATGGTGATTCTAAGTGTTACGTAACTATATGTAGAAAAAAGGCATAGATTCCCTTTCACCAAGGGGGAGCACATTCCAGTCAAAAGATGTGTGGAGAATTCTATGCTGCTCACATAGCAACAAAGACTTCCACCTCCCAGGAGCCGCCTGGGCTGTAAGCTGCAACTCCTGATGGCATGGTCCATGGAATTGGCTGTTCCAGGACTAAGAGGCTTGAGAAACAGTCTAAACAGATCCCCTTAATAGCTTAGGTTTGTATTTCTCTGATATATTTTCCCACACGTCTGCACCTCCAGCTTCTCCTTCAAACCTTCCTGCCTCTCTTAACCACCCCCAAAGCACGAAGAACAGTTGACATCATTGAAAACATCATTTGTGCTTGTGAAGCAGTTTTTATTTCAATCTGCAAGAACATCTCCGACCACAAAAGCTGTGTAAGACTCAAGTGAATGAGACCTGAGTGGTGCAGATAAACGCTTTCTCCCTGGGTCTTCCCCCACTTGTCAGCCTGAAAGACACAGTCTTACTTCCAGACATAGCTCAAAGAGCCTCTGCTCTGTGAAGGCTTCTAAGACTCCACCAGGCTACTAACAACGTTCGTGAAGTCCTTCTAGCTCTCATCATTTGGAGACCATGGGAGGATGGTCCTTCCTGCCCCTGTGGTTAAGTGGAGCCGTGTGAATAGTTATGAACCTTCTAAGAGGGAGCATTTAATGGCCCATGCGAGTCCCCCAGAACTTTCCTTCCTTCTGCCATGACAACCAGCAAAGGGATAGCTGCTCCCACTGCTTAGATGTCAGAGGGAGGACAAACAATGACCCACAGCAGAGCCCCCAGCTAACCCTCAATGGACTTGTAACATGGGTGAAAAGTAAACCTTTGCATTTTCAGCCACGAAGATTGTGGCACTGTTACAGCAACATTGGTTTGCCTTGTTACTTATGCAACAGGACTGTTTACTCACTGCCTTTTCAGAACCAAGCATACTGTTTGATAATTATTTCTTTCATTTCTGCCCCCTCTTTACCTTCAAACTGTAATGGATCTTGAGGGCAAGGATTGTGTCTTGTTAATTCACATTTAGTAGCTGCTTGGTACCCGTCTTTTTGTTTTCGTTTTATTTGTTTGTTTGAGATGGAATCTTGCTCTGTTGCCGAGGCTGGAGTGCAGTGGTACGATCTTGGTTCACTGCAATCTCTGCCTCCTGGGTTCAAGCAAGTCTTCTGCCTCAGCCTCCTGAGTAGCTAGGACTACAGGTGCATGCCACCCCACCCGGCTAATTTTTATATTTGTAGTAGACATGGGTTTCACCATATTGGCCAGACTGTTCTCAAACTCCTGACCTTGTGATCCACCTGCCTCGGCCTCCCAAAGTACTGGAATTACAGGCATGAGCCACTGCACCCAGCCTAGTATGTGTCTTTAAATAAATAAATGAAGGGATGAATGAAAGAATAAGATATCTGAGAACAGGATTTTATAATCTTGCTAGGCATGGTCCTTTACAATGGTGGTGGTGAACCTAGATAATCTTGAGTGGCTCTTCCCAGGCTGCTTACACCATAGTTATCTTCCTGGAAAGGGACCAGATGTGTGGGGGTGATCCTCATGGCTTCATGGAAATGCTCCATAGCATCCTGGAGACAGACTTCCCGTCCCAACTGCAGATCTCTGAACAGAGAATTACAGCTGAGACCCAGGCCACTAGGGGTATGGATGACAGAGGTGTGTATCCAAAAGGCAGGAAATTAGTCACACAATAGGTGTCAGTGAATATTCATTGGTAATTTGCACCTAAGATACTAGTGAGGGCTGTTGGTGGGTGGTCATAATATAGCTTAACACTAAGCCAGGATTCACCCTAACAATCCCCAAGTCCTTTACCGCTATATAGATAGCATGTTGCCTGCTACATTAGGGTGAATGGTGGCCCCCTAAAAGATATGATCACTTCCTGGATAGTCACGGTGACTCATGTCTGTAATCCCAACACTTTGGGAGGCTGTGGTGGAAGGATCACTTGAGCCCAAGAGTTCAAGACCAGCCTGGGCAACACAGGGAGACCTTGTCTCTATTAAAAATACAAAAATAAGCTGGGTGTGGTGGTGCATGCCTATAGTCCCAGCTACTCAGGAGGATGAGGTGAGAGGATCACTTAAGCCCTGGAAGATTGAGGCGGCAGTGACCCATGATTGTGCCATTGCACTCCAGCCTGGGCGATAGAGCAAGACCCTGACTTGCGAAGAAATAAACAAACAAACACAAGATAGGTTCACTTCCTAATCCCTGGAACCTGTGAATGTCACCTTATGTGGAAAAAGTCTTAGCAGAGGTAGTTATCAATTTTGAGATGAAGAGATCATCCTGGATTATCAACGTAGGTCCTAATCCAATGATACAGGTCCTCATAAAAGACACACAGAGAAGGTACGGCAAAGATGAGACGAAGATTGCAGTGACGTGGCCACAAGTCAAGGAAGCTGGTAACCACCAGGAACCAAAAGAAACATGTAATGGAGCCACCCCTCGAGCCTTAGTAGGGAATGAGGTCCTCCTGACACCCTGCTGTTAGACACCTGGCCCCGAGAACCATGAAAAAAAGACGTTGCTGTCGGTTTGAGCCACGCAGTTTGTGGTAATCTGTTAGGACAGCCCCGCAAACTCATAGATCTGCCAGCTCCACTGGCTTCAGACTCTCCATCTGGGCAGCACTTCTGTACTCTAGAGCAGCCTGCAGCACCAGGCATCTCTCTGAGTCTCCCATTCATTTCCTCAAGGAAAACAAGGATTTGGAATCATCCTTGTTCTCCTCTGCAGTACTTAAATTGAGGTCTTTGTGAAGGGGTTCAGGCCTGACTGGACAACAGGGGCCAAGGAGCTCCCCCAGAAAGACCCCGCAAGGGCGTCGGAGAAAGGAAGCCTAGTAGAACAAGGCATACAGCTGCGGTAGGGGTGGCTGGGCCCTCCTAGCCTCAGCTCTGGGTCTCTTGGCATTTGTTAAAACAATGAGAATCAAAACAGCTCTTCTGCCCACCAACCCTATCCCCGCAGATAGTGGTGCTTGCTAGGGAAGCCCCAGAGAGCTGAGCACCGCTGTGTGGAGGACTCAGAAAGCCAAGAAGGCAATACACAGAAATGAGAAGCCAGTAAAGTCATCATGAGTCCATTTAAACATGCAGATCAAAAGCACCCTGGTGTGCTGGGAGTCAGAGGACCTTGTTTAACTCTGACTTTGTTACTAGCTGACTTTAAGTATGACCACTGGTAAGTCATGCATGTTCAGTTTCCTAATCTTTAAAATGAAGAGGATGGAAGAAATTGCTAAGGCTCTTTCTTGCTTTCAAAACTCCAAAGTCCTAAAAATGAATGTGGAGAAGTCTTCCTGTTTTGCCTTAGGTGTGGGCACCAGTTTCACCCAGAGACACAACTAGAGCCTTTCAGAAGTCTTTTAGCTGTGCAGAGGAGGGCTCAGAGTAAATCCCTGTCAGGCCTTACAAGTGCCAAGCCTTGAGCTGGCTGGCCTCCACCATGGCATGGCCTGAGCTAGAGGAAGACTGGCCAGGCTGAGGGGCATGTGGTCTCCCCAAGAGCCCGCGTAGGTGCTGTGGGGGAAGCCAGAGCTTCTCCAGAGCAAAAGGAAGAACAGGGGCCAGAGGATCCCACCAGAGAGGGTAGGTTCAAATGTTAGAAGGTTGGTAATTACCTTCTAGACCCTGGGCACATTAGTTAAGCATCTCAAAGCCTTAGCATCCTTTCCTAGAAGACTGACATAATACGACTTTATGAAGATTAAAAAAGATAAATTTGTGCACAGCATCTATATATAGTAGGCGTTCAACAAGTGGTAGTAATTACCATGGCAACAGGCTGTAGGTCTCTCCCACACTGACACTGGTGTGACTGCTCAGGAATGAATTTCCCATTATTCACTCGAACATATCTCTAAAGCGTGACAAGCCAGAAACCTGAGGGCTGGGAATGGACTTCAGAGATGGAGGTCGGGGTGGGGGGCCCAGCAGGGTGGGAAAAGTACACATGTAGCTCATGTGTTGGGAATGAACTATTGAAGGCAGAGGTTCTAGCGAGGGGGCTCAGAGGAGGCCCAAAGCCTGCTGTGGCACATTGTGAGATGCAGATTCTCTGTGACCTGTGGCGTGGGTGGCTGGATTGTACAATAGCAGCCACAAGGCTCAGCAGTGCTGCTTACCTGGGCTTGGGCTGATGCATGTCGTTGGCTGCTGCTCCACAGTCCACCCTGGTGCGTCCCTTGGCTGCCTCTGGGCAAACAAGAGCAACCCTGGCTTTACAGGGAATGCACCAGATGTGTGGTCATAGTGGAAGGAATGAGCGGGACTGCAGGTGGAGGTATAAGTGGGAACAGAAGGAGTGTGTGTGTGTGTTCTGTTCCTAGAGTCCTCTTTCTCTTAATGAAGGTAAGAGGACTTGGGCTGCTTTTGGTGAGCTTGACCAAAGGCATTCCTTTGGGACCTGGAGCCTATTTCAAATCAATTTCTCTAGCAGGAGCCTTTGAGGGCAGGTTCCAGGCAAGCACGTGCTTGCCATTAGATTGAGGTCTCCTGTGTGTTCTGCACCCCAGGGCTGCCAGGAGATGGGTGAAAAGCAGTACTTGTGGAGGAATCCCCAGCACAGGAAGCCAGTTTTCTCTACCTCCTATTAGTGGAGGCTTTGAACACCCACGTACCTTAGAACTTATCAAGATATTATCTTGCATGTTTTTGTGTCTTGTCATTTGCATATATCTTGTTTCCCCATATAGAAGAGAGCTCCTTTTAGGGTAGGAACTATGACTTACATTTCCTGTACACCCCATCTAGTCCTCAAATATCTTTATCTTGCTCTGTCCTCCAGGAATGAACTACTTATTGTTCTCCATGCACTCCATGCTGTTTCTTGCACCAGTAGATTTGCCCATGTCATTCTCTCTGATTGGAATGCTCTTCCCAATTTTCTGCCCTTGGTTAATAACTCTTACTCACCCCTCAAGATTCAACTCAGAAATTATTTTCTCCCTGAGACCAGGCTGATATCCCTCCTCTGTGCATGTAAGCGCTCATTCCTGCTCTGCAATAATCTGTTTAGGTGTTTGTCTCCCTTCTTAGACTGCAAGTTCTTCAAGGGCCAGCAAACTGATAGATACATTTCCCTTTAGATCCCCAGTGCCTGGCTGGCAGTAAGGGCTCAGTGCATGCTTATTGAATCTAACTAAAAAGCTAGTGCATGGGCAGGGAACGGTGGCTCACGCTTGTAATCGCAGCATTTTGGGAGGCTGAGGTGGGTGGATTACCTGATATCAAGAATTCAAGACCAGCCTGACTAATATGGTGAAATCTCGTTTGTACTCAAAATACAAAATTAGCCAGGCATGGTGGTGCATTCCTGTAATTCCAGCTACTTGGGAGGCTGAGGCAGGAGAATCACCTGAACCCAGGAGGCGGAGGTGGCAGTGAGCTGAGATAGCACCGCTGCACTCCAGCCTGGGTGACAAAAGCAAAACTCTGTCTCAGAAAAAAAAAAAAAAAAAGAAGAAGAAGAAGAAGCAGCTACTGCATGCAGTGAATCATTACCAATTAATGATTCAGCCTGGGAAAGAGGAGTGATTGCTACCCCGAGGCTAGGAGGACGGCCCTGACGTGGTACAAACAGGTTCAAAACAAAGGGCTGGAGACATCTGTGATGCTCACCCTAATTTTTGGCTGTGGATAATGTCTGCTCCAATGTCCAGAATTTCTCAGGGCCCCCATCTGACAGATCCAGCCGGGAGGCTCCTAATACTATGCATTAAGGATGGGCTCTAATGGCACCTCAGAGGGGTCTCTTACAGAGGTAAGGGCCCTGTACCTCTCTTAGGGAGTCACTGGGGCTTGGAATTGCACCTGCTGGAGGCCCTTCCCCTGGAAGAGGATTTGATCCATCCAAATGAATGGCCCTACAGGGTGAGCCTCATGGACTTAGCATCTGTTTCCATAATTCCCAGGAGGTAAGTACTCAGGAAGCCCCAAAGGAGAAAAATGGGAGACTCACTGCCCAGAAGACCAAAGAACCAGGACAGTGTTCACTCGGGTCTGGCGCTGGTGATGCCCCAGAGGGTCCGAGGACAATCCTGTTGATGGTGGCAACTCAGCGTTCATCCTCTGTCTGAAGCATCAGAGAAACTTTGATACTACGAGAACTATCCCTCTGTCTTACTTCTGAAAGCTTGGGCTGAACTACTCCCCAGATAAGAGAAAAAATGCAAGCTGTTGGCTTTCCGAAAGTCCAGTAGTGCCTACATCCTCAGGACACCTCTTGGTAAGTTGGTTTATCCCCTTATCATATGGCAGAGGGCAGTTAAAGATTGTTTTATTTCACCCGGAGCTCTGAGATTTTTAGATTCTAATGAGTTGAGTAGGGGTGGTCAGGCTGGCTCCACAGACTTAAATATTATTACTGGAGGAAAGTGGAGCTGCCTTCAGATTTCTCTGGAACCAAAATGCTTTCTCTTGCGGCCCTGATAAGATTACGGGGCTGCTGAGCCGCCAGTGCTCAGATTTCCCACGGAACCGCGTGCGCCAAGCTCTGGCTCACGGTGCTGTGAGGAGCCACGCTGCGGATCAGGCTCTGAAACCCGACTCCTTTCCAGGAATGCACACTCACCCCCTCCTGCGATAGGGCCTGGGCTGGGCCCTTAGAGTCTCACTCCCCAAATTCCCCCTGTCGTCACAGTCCAACACACGGAAGATGTCTGCTAAGTGGGAGCCAGTGGGACGGTGAGGGTCCCGCAGAGCACGTGGGAGCTGGAGAGGAATGTGGGGTATTTGGGCACGCCGCAAGTCCACCCAGCCACACTCTGGCTTCAGAGGCTGTGCAATTCCTAATTACGGCCCATCAGCTCCTACCAGCAGCCAACATATGGCTCAGTGAGAGGGTGGGTGGGTCAAAAAACACTGAGGGCTGTGGGTGTTTCTCCTAGTGTTTCACGGGGAAATATCAAAATAATCTTTTTAAGGCTTGGATTCGTTACATGTTTCTTTTCTATCTCCTAGCCCCATAATTTTTAAAAATATGGTAGAAAATATTTTCTGAAGTAAAAAGATACGGATGAAAAAGTAGGTTACAAAATGAACACATTATATACACCAGTATGTACACACACACACACACACAATCAGTATGGTAATACTGACAGTCTGTGAGAATGAAAAGACATTAGAGCCCCATAATTTTTCAGTAACATTAAAAATACAAGATCTGGTATGTAATAAGTGCCCAGTAAATACTGAAAAAGGCCATGAGTGACAAGTAATATCTAGAAAAGATTTGGAGTTAACCCAGAGAAAAGGATTCATTTATTGACTCCACCTAAGTTAGAAATTCATGATTTTTTCAGTGGTATGGTGTGTCTACTATTTAGTTGAACAAACAAAGGATTTAGTCAGTGAAATAAACTTTTTTCAAGCGCCCTCGGGCTATTGGCAGTGCACACAATTTATATTTCAGCAACTAAGAATATTAATTTAAATGTGACATCCTACGTCTCCAGCTCCTTCTTTACTACGCACCTCTGTCCTCTGGGTTCCTGTCCACGATAACATCACCTATTATCTCTTCTGGAGGAGAATCACATTTGTATCATAACAGGTTTGTATTTCTTAGGGAGTGGTGGACATTCTGCTTACAACAATCAAAATCAACATATCTAAACCCTGCTTGTTAAAAACAAAAACCAAAAACTGGTCTTTCTACCCTCTTCAATATTTGCTCATGCAACAAGCCTTTCTTGGTGCCCATTAGGCCCCATATATATAGGACATAGCCCCTGCCCTCAAGGAGCCTTCCAGGGTGACAGTCAGCGAGGCGACAATTCCAGTTCTGCTTGGTGCTCTAATAGTGGCTTGAACAAAGTGCTCTGAGAGTGCTGTAGAGTCTGTGGGCATCACAGAAGGCTTCCAGAGGTGGAGATGTTTGAGCTGCAGACCAAGAGAGGAAGGAGTTCCCTATTTCTGCTAATCATTTATCAAGCAATCAAGCAAACTTTTATTGGGAAATTATATGACTATACGCCAGGCACTGTGCTCATTCTGGAGACTCAGAGACCAGTGAGACAATTCCTGCCTGCAAAAGGCTTCGTATAGGGCTATAAAAGTTGGTACTGCCATTCTCTCTGGCACCATGGAGAACTTTACTCTTCTAGGTACCTTGGTGATTTCTGACTTCCCTTCCAGCACGTGGTCTTTACTCTTTTCAATCTTCTCCTTTCTTATTGTATCCTGAAGTCAGAATACACCTGGACTCAAAAAGATGCTTTCTAACCTGCTTCCCTTGCTCACTCCATGAACTGGCATTTTTGCTGTATCATCCCTGCTAAAACATGGCTGCCAGCTGCCTCAACACCTCTCAGAGTTTCCTGCTGTCCATGGGGCAGAATCCAGGGCCATACACATTCTGGCCTTCAAGGGTTGCAGATGGCCTCTGCATGAATTAGAAAAAGCCACCCATTTGAGGCTCAACTAGGCAAGGAGATTTTGCATGAACAAAAAGTAACCTTTTCCTCCGAGTAACTTGGATTTCAGCTCCCACTCGCTCACTTAGCTGGGCATCTACTATACTCAGTGGCCTTGGATTTATCTTATTACTTTCATTTTTTTTTTCTGTTACTGCTTTCCTACCTTCCTTCCCAGCCAGCTGCACAAAGCTTGTATGTTCTCCCCGTGCCCATTCCTTGTACCTTCTCCCTCTCACCAACATCTTTCTTCCAAGGCTTCCTTTGAATCTAACTCGTCTGAACTCCTGCAGAACTCATGATCTGCAGTAGTATTCAACTGGCACTTTATGCATTTGAAAATGATACATATGACAGGATATAGTCGGTCTCATTCCCTTTATTGGACTGTGAGCTTTTAAAAAGCAGGGATCAGATGGCATCTATACCTTGTTTATCCCAGAGGGCTTTATGAGGTTTGAAGTAATGATTGATGTTGTTGATAATAGTAATGGTGACTTTAAAAAAAGATCTCTCAAAGACTTCCAATAGGTACATGAGATTTAGCGAATGAATGTTGAGTAAGCCTCTGGTTTGGATTCCTCATACTGAGAAGTCATATAAATTAGTTTCCTCCCAGATACAGTAGCCCTTTCATGTCTCAAAAGTGAGTTTCACCTCTCGAAAGAGGTTTTACTCTGAGATTTTCAGAAACCCCCAAATCTTACTCCTGCATGTCATGTTCCATCATGAACAGTTTACTTCCTGGCTAGGAATGGTCACTTCCCTGGCCCCTTGGTTTCCTCTTCACTTTCTTCACTGGTAATTGCAGGTTTTTGTTTTATTTTTTCCTGGCATTATGACAAAGAAACTTCAAAAGCAGCCACTGCCCAACCAGCAAATTGATGTCCTGCAATCGATGCAGGGTGATTTGTCAGGATTCTGGCTGGCTGAGCCATTGCCTCCCTGTGTCCCTCCCAAAACCTAGACCGGGGGTGATTCTGGTATCTTGGTAGAATCCTGCGTAAGTTACCACACATCTCGATAAGGAAGGGCCTTCTCTTTTTTTGCAATTGCCTCCACCCAAGCCACACAGGAAGTTGCTCAGCTGATAGTTTCAGGGCCTCTGTCATACACTGTTCCTCAACCAAGGAGGGAGAAAGTGCCTCTGTGGAAGGAGACCCTTCTTGTTTTCCCAGAACGAAGTTCACACTTGCATTTGGCCCTCCAGCGGCAATTTGCTTTAAGTCTAAGAGTTGCTTTCCTCTTATCTCCAATCCATTTCTTCAAGAGGTTAGACAGGTCATACATCAGTGTGAACCTGCAGCCTGGAGCCTAACGTACCTTGTACCCTTCCAGAAGAGCGAAGCCACTTCTAAAACAATTTCTTAAGGAGTTTTCACCCAACCCAAGAAGCTGGGCGTTGCCTGGGCCATTTCCCTCCTCTGCCTTGAAGCAGTGGCCAGCTAAGAGAGAACCCTGTTGCTTTATGCTTGTGTGATCTTTGGGTAGACGTGTGCACACCACCTGCTGAGCTTCGCTGTGTGCATGCCTCACCCCCAGCCCTAATCTGCCTGAGTTTCCTGGCCTTGCAAATGTTTCTATGGAGGGGCCATCTTAGCCTCCAGCGCCTCTTGCACTCTATAAAGTCTCCTTGAAGGTGATTCCCTGTTCCTTAAAGATAACTGGTTGGGCTGGATACCTGAATACACTTTCGTGACTTCTCTAAAGGACAAACTTATTGCCCCCTTAGAGAAGTCATGAAGCTCTGCAGGCAAGCACGGAGTCTAGCTTAGAAAAGACAAGCAGGGCCAGGCATGGCGGCTCACGCCTGCAAATCCAGCACTGTGGGAGGTCAAGGTAGAGGATCGCTTGAGCCCAGGAGTTCAAGACTAGCATGGGCAATATAGTGAGAACCCGTGTCTACAAAAAATTTAAAGACTAGCCAGTCGTGGTGGTACACACCTGTAGTCCCAGCCACTTGGGAGGCCGAGGTGGGAGGATCCTTTGAGCCTGGAAGGCAGAGGTTGCAGTGAGCTGAGATTGTGCCACTGCACTCCAGCCTGGGTAACAGAATAAGACTGTCTCAAAAGAAAAGAAAAGAAAGGAAAAGAAAGAGGAAGGAAGAAAGGAAGGAAGGAGGGAGGGGCAACCAGGGCCCAGGCACAGAGCCTAGAGCAGGGAAGAGATAGTGGAGTTAACTGAATCCTGATTGCGCTAACCATAGTCTAGTGAGCAACACAGGTTTCCTTTTGAATATGAGTGGGAATCACCTTTAAAACTATATAACATTTGCACCTTCTCGAAAGTCCCAGGTCAGACTAAGATTGACTTAGGGCTACATATTAGGTCTCAATTTCAAGGAGGAAAGGTATGGAAGCCTCAAGATGTGCAGAAGAGAGGAATGTGGGGAACACACCCAACTACTCCTCTGCTGAGGTTGGGACAGAACAGCAAAGTCCCCAGACTTCCTCTCAGCAGGCAGAGAAGTGCCAGGCCCCACTCTGGCACAGCCTCCAGATGTGGCCAGGAGACCTCCATACACACAGCTTCCGAGGCAGGGGTGTATCCAAGGGAGTCTTAAGTTGTATCAGAAATAAGGTCATTCGACTGACCAATGAGGGGAGCTTTTCAGAAAGTTATGGAAGAAGATGTGACAGACACAGGAAAGACTTCAGAAGCAAGAGGCCAACTGGACTCTAAAATGCCACCCCCCGAGCGAAAAGGGAAGCCCACAGCCCCAGGAGGATGTGCTGGCCTCGCACCGCCCGTTGTTTCTCTTTCACTACCCATCTCTTCAGATGCAAGGGCTTCTGCCTTCTTGCAGAGTTTTTGCTCGCACGTTTACCCATTTCCAAACCTTGGCTGCACCTAACTTTTGTTTTTTTAAGCATTTGGGTTCCTAACCAAAATCCCCGGACCCCTGGGAAAGCCCCTCTCCTCTCCCTCTGAGGTCTTTCCTTGCCGACCCCTGCCCGCCCACCCGCGTCTCCTAGGTGGGAGCAGGGACGGTCCTCCCGAGTTGACCAAGGAGGCGTCGGAGCAGCAGGCATTTGCCCTTCCAGTTGGCAGCAGCGATAAGCCGCGTGCTCCGTGCTCAGAGCAGGGGCAGCCGCCCGGGAAAGGGGCGCCCGGGACCCCGCTCGCCGCCCGGCCCCGCGCCCCGCGCCGGGGTCCTTTACCTCCATGTCCTTCAGGTGCCGCCTCTGCTGTGGACGCGCCCGCTCGCTGGGGCCGGAGCTCGCGATCCCCGCTGTCCTCTCGGCTCCCGGCCGGGGCCAGGTCTGGGCTGCGGCGGGCACAGGGCGAGTGGGCGGCGGCGCGCGCCCGGCTGCGCTCGGCTGCGGGACTGCCCCGGCCGCGGGGGCCCTGCGCGAGAGAACGAGGAAGGAGGAGGAGGGACGGCGGGGAGGGAGGGAGGGAGGGAGGCCGGCGATCAGGGTTTAAATTTAGACGCAAATCTAAACAGATACTGTCCCTCCCAGGGCAGGACTCAGGAGCAGGAGCCACGACTCCATGTGCCCAAACATGGGGACGGGCAGCCGGGCCCCTCTTTCTCGCGAAGTTTCGCAGGACTCTAGGCCTGGCCACGGTCTCAGTCCTTCTCGACCTTTCGCTCCCTTAATGGGTCTTCTTTTTCGCCTCCTCCCCTCCAAGAATTAGAGTGGTCCCTTAATTCTTTTTATTTCCCCTCTTTTCGATTTCCTTCCTCTGTGTCCGTCCTTCCTGCTGTCCTTCTTCCGCTCCGTCCTTTGAAAATTGCATTACT